>KN486241.1:4927-18256 GCA_000787095.1 Periophthalmodon schlosseri | reverse complement strand
CTTCAAAGGGGCCCTGGAGTCCGACAGCGCCCACTGGGCACGTAGAGAGAATGGATGCCCTCACAGTCACTGTCCCTGTACAACAGCATGCAGCAGACCTTCTGTCTGTCCAAATGTCTTCATCCTGTCTGCTGGAAACATACTGCTCAACAGTTCAGGGATTTTTCCTCAGTTTTCTATGGGAGTTCTCTGTGGCTCAAGAGAAAAAAGATCATTCTTTGTTTAATCACAGCGTCACAGCTCAGCTGGCCGCCTCTCTCTGCACTTGTTCAGCTGATCCCAAGTCCTTGAGCATTGGTGTGTCTGATGTCATTATGTTCATCTATTAGGTCTATTTATAAATACAACTGGGAGATACTTTAACAATATGGAGATCATTTCTATTATTTATGATATATGTGTTTGTCATCACAGCTGCTGCAGGGAATAAAAGAGTGTAAAAAAGATGACAGTACATAGTCTTGTAATACTTATGGTGGATCTAATGCTCCTTTATTATCCAGTGGTGCTGAATTGGAGGAGCACTTTACACACTGATAAAAACAAAGTTGCAGCCTCACAGGCACACTGCAGATACAGTCACATAAATTTGCATGTACATGCATATTACACACATCTACACTAAAGGCGCCCACACTGACACACACAACACAAGCAGCTGAGCAGCACACACACAGCCTCAGCCAGCCTTGAAATCCGTTAAGACTGAGGGATCTTGCAAAACAGCTCATCCATTCTGCGTTTGATCTATTCCCCATCTTCAGCCTGTAAAGTGCACAATGAGAAAAACAAAAGAGGAAAGGGGACTGCTGCACGGCTCCCAGAGACCAAACAAAACAGATACATTCAGGATACCAGTGTGATATGAGCACTTCTTCCATTTCTGTGTGCTAGGCTATTCAAAAGGGAGCTAAATTTAAACCTGGACAGATAACTCTGATGAATTGTTATATTCATGATTTAAGGTAACAAATTGTAATCAAACTTCCCCATGCATAGTAACATGGGTCCCCTTGTTATACATAGGCTTAGAATCTGCCTAACAACCTACCTATTCTATTATCACTCTCAATTCATTTTTAATTTCATCTGAACAATGGTGCAGTGTGGAGAGAAATATAGCAACATTTCCAAAATGATCTGTTCGTAATGGCGCTCAGCTTCTCCCAAGCACTGAAGGAGCAATTTGAGTCCTTACACATGCTAATTTCATGAAAAACCCTATCTCTGTAACTGCACGCAGAAGGGACAGTGGCAAGATGACCCAGTAAGATTATTACTATGCAATACTGCAAGCTCATCCAGTCAGGTAATTACACTTCAGACGCAATACATCAGATCTTATTTAATGCTTTATACACATGTATATACTCTGAAGTAAGATGGAAATGAAACAGACAGAAAAAGAATCAAATGACTGGAAAACTATGATTGAAGGCTATGTTTAAAATTGCAGCTTTTAGTAAGTTTAAGGCCAGCCCACGGTCTAAACAAGCAGAAAATATTGGAACGCAGATCAGCACTGAACAAAGAGCATCACTAACGCCCAGAGATTAAAGCTACAAGAAGCAGAACATGAGGGCGGGGCTGACATAATGAATGAAGCAAAGCCGGCAAAAGGCTGTTTGATAGAAAAGCTGATAGAGAATTCACACTATTAATTTGAGCTTCCTGGCTGATTATTCTGCAGTCAGATCCCCTGCTGCTGTAGCCCTGTACTGTCAGCCTGAACAGTGAAATAAACAAGAGCAGATCAGGCAAAGAGACGAGAGAAGAACTCTATCTGATACATTAAGGTTGCATCACCAGGCACAGAGCATTAGCATTCACCAGAAATAACACATCTACAGCTAAAAAACAGGCTAAATGCCAGCACAGTAAAGTGCTACTGAACAATATTATGAACTATGACTGCCGCTGATAAGACATTGTAAACTATTTTCCACTGGAATTTCAGACACTTCGGATCAGATTCTCTGGGGGCTGGGCGACAATATCATTTAACAGTAAAATAATACAATTACAATAGAACGTACAATGGAGCCAAGAAAAAGAATTCTTGTCTGTTCTGCAACACTAAAAGTCAATATGTATTTACTTTTATGAGTATTATCCACATGGATTTAAAATCACAAGCATTAAATGAATGTTTTATAGGAATTTGGCCTTAAGCCACTTTTGTTGCAGTAGGCTGAGACTTAGATGGAGATTAAAAAGTCCTTTATGGTTAAATCAATCAACACATCCGGATAAAACAATGGCAAATCATTTAAGACAACAAACAGCAATATCTGAGGTGACCCCCGAGCAGCACAGACCTGATGTAATTCTATGCACAGTGAATCTTGTTGGAAGAGGTTTTATGAAATGCATAATAGGAGTGTTTTTGATGAAAAAGTCAATCTCTTTTCCATCATCATGGACCAAATAAAAATCCCTCATTAATTGACTAATATATGGACTGAAAGAGTAACAAATCTGATTATTTTGTAATCCAACTGTTGCATCAACTCCTAGTCACCATGCTGCGCAGTGGGAACTGTCCATGGTACTGAAATGATCTCCCAGCAGGGACCAAACACATAATATACAGTAACCAAGACAATTTTTTCAGCTTTTCCTTAATCACACTCTTGCTGTTTATTTAAACCTAGTTTTTAGAACTTTCAGCCATGTTAATGGTTAATAGTTAGTTGTTTCCCCTTCTCATTTACCCTCTCAAAGTTGTATTTAGTGTGATTTATGCATGTTTGAGTAATCTTTATATTCCTGTATTCAAGGTTATTGCTCCAATAAACCCACCACCGATATACGCCCACTCTGTACTTACTTTGTTTGGCAATTTTGTTTTCTTAATTGGTGATACGTGTAGGATTCGGCAACATTATGTAGTCATTTTGGTACAAATGAAAAAAGCGTGATGCAGCTATCCATAGGAGGGGCTGACAACTGCACATCTCTTTGTTGTGATGCCGCTTACGGCAACGTCAGCTCCAACTGGGCACTGCAGTTTTCTAATGCGAAAGTCAGCGGACTTGTTTCTTTTATCAAGCCGTTTTAGATCAATATTGCAATTTAAAATGTCCAAATTCTAACCTAATGATACCTACATAAAAGACACAAGCACAATATGTCTTCTTTAAAAACTCTGAAATGTATTTTTTGGCATTTGGCGAGATTAAATCTAGAAAGTGATGAAAAAAAAAGAACTTTAGTAAACATTCTTTTATATAACAAGATAATAACAATGATGTCACAAGCCTTGTGTCATAGTGTGCTAGAACAGTTTACAGCTTAAGCACACAAACATTTGAGGAAAAGAGCAAGATCTTAGCTTGTTGGAGTGCAGCAACAAGATAATGTCCTTCAAGAAAAGCAGAGGTGGAGGCGGTCCTTCATGTGGTGCATCTTATTCGCTTAACTGCTTTTACCTGTGCCTCCTTCATGCAGCAGAGTGGAGAAATTGAATTGGGTGCATCTGCATTGGCTGCGGAGGGGGCACCCAGAGTAATAGGGTTCTCACAGACAGCGAGGGGGGTGTAGGGGAAGAAAGCAGATTATTGTCATAAACACATGCGCAGCGCTGACGGGAAATAAATAAATGCAACAGAAATGAGAGCGATCGAGTCACATTTTAACTGGGGAAGTGCTGTGTAAATAACAGCCCCAATCATTTCATGCTAATGCCGTGAAACGCCTCTGCAGAGTGGCCTACAGTGATGCATACTGCAGCCCCTCTCGGATACATCACTAACATCACTCTAGACTCCACCTCTGAGCACTCCAACATGAGAAACATCTGCTGCCATATTGTTAACATAAGCTAAGTAGGCAGCTAACATTCAGATGTAAATTCATAATTTCCACCAACACGCTCACACAGGTATCAAAGGCTTTTGGTGCTCATATCGATGCTGCAGACGTGTGAAAATGGAACATGGGTTAGCACGTGGGAGGAAGACACCATTAAAAAATCAATATCCAAGGTTAAAGAACGCCTTGTCCTAGCCAGGACCCTATTTTCCCCCTCACTGAGGAAACGCTTTGACTTATTTTAATGTTTATCGAGATTTAAGATCGGTCACAAAATTAAGTGACGAGAAGCATCATTAAACAGTATGTCACATAAATTTGTTTGTTTATAAACAATGAATGAGTATTTCAATATTAAATACATAATCAAATTTATATTATTTGTATTTTACTGTTAAAATAGATGATATTAGAATGAGGTGCATGTAGGGCAAGGCGATATGGCGATAAAAACTGTGATCTCTGACAATCTGAAATTTTGGTGACAGCATCATATGGTGATTCAATATTACTTCTTCCTACTTCTCCCATTGGTCAGCCTCTGTAAGGCTCTGAGTGAGTGATTCAACCAACCTCAGTGAAGAGTGAACTATTAGAAGAAGCAGATGGATAAATAATGCATTTACCTCTTGAAGAAAATACAAAGATAAGTGTACATGAATCGTGACAAAATTGAAATTGTGATCTAGCTAGAAATTTGAGACATTTATTTTATTTTCATGTCGTCCACCCCTAATTGACTAAAAACAACTTTAATTTAATCATTTCTGATGACTTGATATTGACTCCACTACACTAAGGCAGTAAATCAGTTCTTTGTATTCAGCCATTGTAGCCTTAATGCTGCTGCAAATGTAATCTAGGCTGATAAAAAGGAATGCGTCAGGACACTGGCTTTCTATTTCAGTAAATCTGTAGGGGACGCCTTGTGAATTTGCCTAGGGAGAGATTTCTATTACTTGGGGAACAGAACCAAAACACATTTTCAGTGAAGAAGTCAGATGGTGAATCCTCGGTAGACAAATGGCGAGTGGCTAAATGCGTTACACCGTCACACTTTTGCAGTTTTGTGTTACAGCTTGCACTCAATACAATGTAAAAAAAAAAGAAAACTGAATCCATCCATTTTGTGTGCTAAATTTAGCAAACCACCTGTGAACTCCATAATGGGAACAATTTGCTTTGAGCCATGCTACTAGGTCTAGGTCTCTCTCACTCCTAGGCAACGTGTATCTCCATACGACCTAACCTTCCCTGCTCTTTAGCCTCTTCCAGCTTCCTCTAACCACATCGACAGACATTTCAATAGATCTTTGTTGTTTTTGCTGTGGGTACAAACACAGGTACATCCAAACTCACCACCATGATTAAGTACCCCCATTAGAGAACTTAATTAGTGATTCTCCTCTCTCCAGGAAACAGCCAGAGTTGTTTACCGCAGCCTGGTCTCCCGCAAAGCCTGGACATAAGCATGTAAGTGTGTACGGGCTGCATCCGCTTGCCCACTCCAAACTGCAATAATTACTCATTTTACATCTTCTTTGCAATTAACAGGCACGGCGCTGTCAGGGAGGCACCAGATAAGACCCAGTCCGCAGAGGGGGCCATGGGGCTGTAGTGAGTGAGTGAGTGTGTGTGCGATCGCTTGGCACTTCAGAGCAAACTTCGGTTTGCTCTGGAAAAGACTTGTGCGGAACATGCATGGACAGCAGCAGGCAGCAGCATGGTGTCTGACTGTGCGAGGAGCCAAGAAGCAGGCAGCGGATTCTGGCATAAGCCTCTCCGATGGTCAAACACGGCCAGCCAAACACACACTTGGAAAGAGGCAAAAACTATCAAAGCTCCAGCCACATGGGGAGATCTGCTGCTTAACACTCACAAGACATGTCATAAAGACCTACGAGATGTGATGTAAAAAGAATAGGCTTTTGTAGCAGCTAACAACAGGACAGAAATGAGGCTACATCTGTGCTTTTTACAAGGAGCAAGCTGACATCGGCCAGCCACTTTGATAAAACCCAAACGACACACTTTTACAGCATACCCCTGATGTTCCAACCATCTGGAGAATATCGTCTGAAATCCCATCTACATATGTACACAGACTGAAGCTGGTTGATATTAGACTTCATCTTGCTCATTACACCGACGGGTAAAGGACATAGCAGGGAGGATAAAGAAGATTAGAGGCAATTTTCTTTAAATAATTGAGTAAGAAATAGGTGTTCATGAATACTTTGTTTCCTTTAGCTCAAGGTGTGCTGACGGCTTAAAATAGCTGCAGAAGAGAAGTAGAGAACTGCAGCTCCCATTTGATGTGCTCAAATATTCCACCTCAGTTTGTAGTTTTGATATTTTCAACTTGCACCGTGTCCTACTTTTCTCAAGCACACCCTTTCTGTCTCATTTAGCTTGCACCTGTCACCCCCCGGTCCTGTCGTCTCCACCTGTCGCTCTGCTCCTCGGTGGGTCGTTGTCGGTTACAGATGCCAGTGGTGCAGTGGCCAGGGCAGAGATGAGTCCATGCCAGCATCTTACACCATCATGATTGGCCTACCTGACTGCCAGCTCAGGAGCAGCTGGCAAAAACTACTGCGTCTGCCAAAACTCAACAAATAAAGATGATTGCGTAATCGAGACGCATTATACTCTGCATTATAGTGGGCTAACAAAAGTACCATCTGTAGATATTTAAAAGCTTTCCAAAGAGTTGGTTTATTCATTAGATTTCACATGATTACCTGGAGTGCCTTATGACCCAAAGTATATTAAAATACTCAAAATTAGCAAATTTATCTCAAAAGTCCATAAACACAACTCATCTAAATATGAACTTTGTGGATAACGTCACACATGTCGGACTGTTGTACTCCAGTAGCCCTGTGGGAAGTGTCAATTAAGAAACATGATTACTCTGAACATGGCAATTTTCAAGAACATTTGTGGTTGTGTCGTAAAGAAACAGGGGAATTCAAATAACAATAATAAGTATGGTAGATTGGCAGATATGGACAAGTTGTAATATGTGAGTGTGGCTGCTTGAGAAATTCAATTTGCAATGGTGATTTGCCAATGTTAAAACCCCAGGGAGCTGATGGTCACACATTTGAGGCAATCTCCAGCCCCTCTGCAGCTCGGGAGGTGATGGGTGCCACTAAGACACTGCAGGCTGAGCTGGGGAGGCAATGGGTGCTACAGAGACAGAAAAGATAAGAGCCAAGGACAGGGAGGCAGTGGGCGGCTGTGTACATCATGCCTCATTGCTCTCTGTCTCCACAGTGCACTGGGAATGAGATGATAGAAGATGATCTTTTCATTTTGCAGGTCGCATTGGAAAAGGATCCATTGATTTTGTATGCAACCACAGGTTACATTTAGCGTGGGTGTTGAAACCAGGTCCTGTGTATATAAATGTACCTCCGCTTGCTTGAGTAGCCTGAGTGAGTGTGTGGGCAGAGTGCCACCTTTCTCATCCCTGCCAAGCCATTGGCACATCTAGTGTCTGCTGGGGTAAAGCTGCCCCACCCATAAGCCAGAGGGAGGTGTTAGTCACAAAACAAACAAACGCCCATCCCATACTCTGTCTCACACTCTGCCTCTCTCCATCAGCACAACTGGCAACGCTTCTTTGTAATACTTCTGCTTGAAATCATCACATTAGGCCATGATGGCGCCATCCTTCTGCTGGACTGGCTCAGTGCCAAAAGAAAGTAGGGACATGGATACACACAGACAAGGTTAATATTGGCAGATGGGCCGCTGTCTGATTCCTTTACGCCTTGCTAAAGGCCAGAGATTTCTCTTACACCAAAAGAGGCTTGTTCACCTAAGCACTATCCCTAACAGGGTCAAATGTTTGTGGAGCAGGTATGAAGGGCTTGTTATGAAAAAACCCACATAGAAAGTACAGTGTGTGAGACTGCATGAGGCTTATGGGCAGGTTAAAAACAGAATTAGTCCATTTTAAACGATTTGGAATGGTCCAAAATTATTCCTGACTTACCTTATGCCACCCTAATTATTCCCTGTGATGATACAAGCACGTTTCACAACATTCTGAGATGAGAGCAGAGCAACAATTAGCATGCTAGAAGTGCACTTCCTGATTATTGGACAATAAAACAGCCGCTGGGTGAAACTGGGTCTAGGTGTCAGTATAACTGACACAGCAAAAACCTGTATGCAACTGGCAGTGACAGCTCCTTAAAAGTTTTACAGAAAAATCAATTTCTTTTATAAAAGTTCTGTGCAATTTGCTTTTAAACGTAACTTGTAAACATGTTAATCCACATGACTCAGCCACCCTCTACACTGAGTGGAGTTGTACAAGCTGCCATGTTGTTAAGAAAACAGAATGAGAATACAGGATAAAATCTGAAGTTTTTTGACTCATGAAAAGTACAATAATTAACTCATAGCCTGACTTTTCATCACAATTCTTACCATCATGACACAGCTTTAAATATAGTATAAAGCCATCACAAACATATACTCTGAATTCATCGTCAGCTCCATAATATACCGATACCTAATGCTCCAACCCATGATGCTGGATTACTGGTTACTAGTGATCCTTTGTTTACTTGCTACTTTGTTCTAATCCACTAAGTCTAAAGTCTTTCATGTGTAAGTTAAAAATGTGCTGGTCTCAAAACATTCTGACTTTCCTCACATGCAGAGACAGATTTGTACATTGCCACTGGTGCATTCAAGCGTTATCCACTAAAGCTTTACAATGGCCGCCTGTTCATGATGCCCACAATCCCAGCCTCCGAGGCTTGAGCAGGCAACACTGGAGTGATTGGTGGAGATCAATACAAGCCACAAATCCCCCGCTGCTTTGAACGCTGCGATATTTCAGTAACAGGTACACTCTAATTAACTGCAAAGCACTTAACTGAGGACAAATGTAACATTATTGCCCACAATAAACTAATGAAAGTTAACTGTATGCAACATAATCACTGAGTATCTTATAAAGTATTTAGGTGCACATCCTTGCCTTATCTAATATTTAATTTGCAGAGCCACTTGTGTGATAGAGAAATAATAGAGGACACATGCTCAAGTGAAAAGCAGTCAGCATGGCTCCCAGCTGCATGATCACCGCTATATAACAACCATAAAAAACACTGCAACACGGCCATTGCAGGGGAGTTAAATTGTCATTTACGGGGGTTTGAAATGGGAATACTGTACTGACCCATGTACTGGCCAGCTCTTTAAAACTGTATATTGTGTCCTATATCCAGATGGTAATGCAGATGCAAAGCAAAGTTATTGGTAAAAGTAAAAAGCAAAGGATTTAATATGGATGGATTTTACCTGCTTGAGGCCGTCCTTGCTGTTCTGCATGATCCTTAGGGCGTAGTTAGACCGCTGCCCTTTACTGTTGAATTCAATATGTCCCGTCAGACCCTCCAGCTCTACCTATTCAACACACACATACACAAAATGAGGTAAAATGTAACATTAATGCCTTCATAAGTCATATTTAGGATTATATTATCACAGATCAATCCGTTATGTCTTCACTTAATAGCAAGGTAGCATTATTCACGTATAATTCATGGGACAAAGCGAGGCAAACAGGCTGATATCACAGACGTCACACTCAAGCCTCTGATAGACCAATCACTTATAGGCATTTGTCCCTAATAGGAAAACATCTTATGTACTGACAGCTCTTCTTTATCGCCTGCCTCGTGTTCTGAAGTAATGGATAGAATAAGATAAACTGACCATTTAGATAAATAGTGTACATTTATCATAGATGAAACCTCAGGCATTATTATAGCAAACGATTTTGGTTATTAGCCACTTGACATGTCCCGTGTGTAATGACAATAGGAATCAGTAATATAATACAAAAGGCAAGGCAAGTTTATTTGCATAGCACAATTCCTACACAAAGTAATTCAAAGTGCTTTACAGAATAAGAAAGACATTAAAATCACAATACAAACAAATCAAAACATAAATAATCATCATAACATTAACATTAAAAGAGTAGAGTGCAGAATAAAAACCTTTCAGTCATATGCACAGCTAAAAAAAACGTTTTGAACCTGGATTTAAACATTGTCAACGTAGAGGCCTGTCTCACATCTTCAGGAAGACTGTTCCAGGTTTTAGCTGCATAAAACTCAAACGCTGATTTCCCATGTTTAGCCCTGACTCTGGGCACCAGCAGGAGGCCGGTCCCTGAAGTCCTCAGAGTGTGAGATGGTTCATATGGCACTAACATGTGGGAGATGTAGTTTGGTGCTGGGCCATGGAGAGACTTGTAACAAGCAGAGCTGCTTTAAAGTCTATTCTCTGAGTCACAGGAGCCAGTGCAGAGATCTGAGCACAGGACTTATGTCCTGGGCAGCAGTGTTCTGGGTGTACTGCAGCTGTCTTAAGGCTCGATTGGAGAGGCCAGTGAGAAGGCCGTTACAGTAGTCTAAACTACTGGAGATAAATGCATGGATAAGTCTCTCCAAGTCTGGTTTAGACAGTATACAGCAATGTTTTTTATATGGTAAAAAGCTGCAGATGTTATTGTACAATACAAAATACAAAACACATCATTCAACAGGTTTGCAGTAATTCTGTGTGTGTATCGTGTTATAAATGTGATGTCTCATAAAGATGACCTTACCATCCTCAGGTAATTCATGAGGCTGGTCCCATGCTCCCAGATCTTGGAGGATTTGCAGGAGAGCTGAGTAGCTCCAACATTTTGGCTCCGGTTCAACTCCTGGACCGCCGCCACCACCGCGTATACTGCATCAAAGAGCAGTGCTGAGGAGAGCTGCAGAGGGAGGAGAGAGAATCCATCATGCGTATGCCCAAATCTGGAAGTGTAACATGTGAGTGGTCTGCAGTCAGAGAGGGGTTAACCTGTCCCTAGAGAAGCATTGGGATTATTCGATGAGATCATTAGAGAGACTGATCTGCTGACGGCATTCGAATCCATCTCTCCTGTTTGGGTCTGTGCTCGGAGTCTGTCCTTTTCACTCTTATCCCCAATAAAGCTAGCCCCCCCTGACCATCCCAATTACAGGCTGCCTCCCTCAGCACGGGCCAGAGTCAGTGGGAGAGCAGCTATTCTCTCTCATCTTCCCTGTACAAACAGCTGCAGCATCACTACCACCACACCCTGCTATGTACATTTGATTAAAATGCATGATGCCCCACATTAGAAACTAGTCAGTCAAATATTCACTGTTGGAGGGTGGTTATTCATGGGCATCAGCTTCATGATTTATGTGACATTTTGAGGACTTTTCACCATTAAAAATGTATAATATTTTGTTTTAAGTCGTTCATTTGTATATTATTTATCAGTCTGAAAGCCACAGATACAGGAAGTACCAATGAAATAGCCGGATGTTTAGTGCATATGCAGGCAGTGCTCAGTGCGGTGCTGGTGAGTCAGTGTTGGAAGGCAGCACAATAGACCATTATGGTGCATTGCTTTGATGTATTACAGCTTAGTATTAAAGAGATAGAACATTAGGAGCAATGTGCTGTACACAAACAGACTGTGATGGATGCACTTCAGGTGGAACACAAAGAGATAATGGCTCAGTGCTGTGAAAGTAATGTCTGATTATTATGCTCCATTAAAAAGTAAAGAACAAAATCACAACTATTATTTCCAATTACCTGTCTGTAACAGAAGAAAGCACTTTTGTTAAACTGACATAAGAATAGGCATCTTCATAGACTAAAACATAAACACATAATTAAAACATAAGTTGTTTACTCTAAGAGCCAATGCAAAACAAAAGAGTCACCATTTGGAAGTTTCACTTGAAAATAATGACTCACGAAACTTATGCAATACTGAATGAAAATCTGTATGGAAGGACTTATGTGTAAAGACCACAGAATCCGGTGCCTTAGTTCTGTATTGATAAAACATGAACAGCTTTAGGAAAACTCAGTGCATAAATAATGCAGTGTACATGACACATCTGAAACAAGTGTTGTTGCTGTGAGCGTGAAGTTAATGTTTAACTACACATGCTGTGATGAGCGCCACTATGAATTAAACTCTGCTTGATGCGACTATTTCAGCCCTGTTTAAAAATAAGAGCACTTTAAGAGCACTTTAAGAGCCCTTGAAGAACTTCAGATCTCCTCTACACTTGTGTTGTGTAGCTATGCTATTGATACGGATAATGACTATTTTGTCTGTTTTACTACCCATCTTTAAAGTTGACTTATTTCAGGTAGTGCTTAACAATAATCCCTTCTAGATTTAAACTTTAAGCCTGGTTTCCTGTGCTTGACATTTAGCACACTATCTGATGTGAGTCCAGAGGAGTGTGTGATGGCTCAACATGGAGAAGGTCACTTATTCATGCAGATCCTGTATGTACAAGTCCCGTAGCCACACCTCCCCCAGACCTCATTACTGTAGATGAAACGACAGCGTATTATCTATGTGCATGTCTAAATGAGTTCATCACATTCTTGCTCTGCCATCATCAGCCTTTATTCTCCCAACGTGTGAGTTAATTAGACAGAAGACTTAATTGCCACAGGCTCAGAAAAAGCAGAGTGACCTGCTGCGTGCACACTTTCTTGTTGTCTTCAACTGTTCTCGACCTCTTGGATACTTGCATTATTCAAATGGCACGATCTGGGAGTTTACATGAAGCTAAAGCAAATCAAGAAAGAACAATGAAAAAAAGAAAATAATAGTGTTAAAAATGATTATGGTTGAAACAATTAGATGAACTCTATACTCAACATTTTAATTGTAATCTCATGTAATTGTACTATTAGTTCACCTTTATGGATCTGTTCTTCCATTTAGAGACTTGTCCTGTGTGTACATCTACAATTATGCAAGCTTTTACTGAGCAGTTTTATGAGTGACATTTCCGGACAAAGTGTCAGGGTGCTCAACCTTGAGAGCATTTATTGCTGTGTGCAAATGAGGCCATAAATTTTATTTTATTTCTATAAAATGGCAATCATTTTGAACTGTGTGGTGCTCATAGAGTTTCAACAGGATTTTTACAATATCAAACCCTAAGTGAGATCAATCATAATGTTATTACAACTCCACATCTTTTGATTTTTCATTCTTTCAAAGCAGAGCCTCCAACATTAGAAGTTGTTTGATGCCAGTCATTCATCAGAACATGCTGAGCAGGGGGTTTCACGAGAGGAGCAGTGTATGATTTGAAGCTGCATGTTATGGAGTTTCCCTCTGAAGCTGCTTTAACAGGGAGGGTGCCATTATAAATGTAATAAGGAGGCCGCCAAACACCGCTAATGAGCCATCTTGCCAAACAACAACTGCCTCCAGCAACACCTGCAACTAGCGCAGTTAACTGGATAAATGTCATTGCGGTTTTTCTCACAGGCATTGGTGTTTTCGAAGCTATACCTCTGGATGACTTGAGATTTCACAAAATAAACGAGCAGAGTTTATTGTGTTACATGAATAACAATGTGTGACTGTGTGGGTGGCGTGTTGGGAACTTACTGGTGTGCCTGCAAAGGGAGCAGGTC
>KN486240.1:31397-41564 GCA_000787095.1 Periophthalmodon schlosseri | reverse complement strand
AAAAAAAAAATAATAATAATAATCTGACTCCATTTTTGAGGGCTGTTTTTGAGGAGGCTGTAATCAGGGGTGAATCATCACCAAAATCTGAGATTAGTTAGCCTACTTTATAATAATGCTAAATTATGTGCCTCTATATTTGCCAAAACACTAAAAATGGGGTTAGACAATATTAAAGATGAAGAACAATCTGGATTTATGCCAGGAAGAAGCCTTGTCAATAATGGAAGGTTAATTTTAGATATGATGGATTAGAATCAATATATTCCAGAGGACAGCCTTGTCTTATTTGTGGAATATCTATAAAGCATTTGACATGGTCAGCCATGATTTCATCTTTAAAACCCCTGAAATACTTGGATTTGGGAATCATTTTATTAACATAATACTATACAAAGGAGGTAACAGTTCTGTCAAATTATTATCAGGAACCTCACCCAAATTTGACATTAGAGGAATGAGACAAGGCTGTCCTCTGACCCCTTTTGTGTTTTTGTTGGTCACACACACAATGAATGTACATATAAAAAATGATAGTTTTTAAGGTATTTGGGCATTTGGAGGGAATTTCAAGATCTCCTAATTAGCTGATGATACAGCCCTGTTTGTTAAAAATAAAGATGAAGCTAATAAGGTTGTTGAGTGTATCAAAGACTTTTCAAATGTATCTGGTTTACAAATGAACCTAAATAAGTCTGTAATTTTGCCACTGAAATCATATAATGTACAGCAGATCTATGGTATTCCTCTAAAGATGAGTGTTACTTACCTTGGAGTAAATATGAGCTCCAATCAAAGTTAACGATGCAATTTTAACTTTGAACCTTTAAGCAAATAACAACTTTTGAACCATTAAGCAAATAACAAACATATTTAAGATGTGGCCAATGAGAGATTTATCAGTATATGGAAGAACATTGCTCAGCAAAGCTGAGGGAATATCATGATCTGTTTACTTATCACTGGCAATGGAGATGCCTTCTAAAATATACCAAACACGTGATCATATTTTATAGTAAAATTATCTGAAAAAGGAAATTCTATGTGATAAAAAGGAAAAGGTGGGCTTGAAATACTGAGCTTTCAAAATGTAAATGAAAACTTCAAAATCATGTCGTCTGGTTTGGGAGAATCTAAATATGTGGAATACCAAACTGAAATACATATTTAATTCCATAGGTGGAAATAACTTTTTGTTAAAATGTAATTATAAAATAGACAAAATTTCACTGTCAAATTTTCACAAACAAACATTGCTCTCCTGGAGGCTGATTTACAAGTGGAGCTTCTCGCCAACCAGCTGCTCCCTGTGCAACAATGAAAAGATACTTCACAAACATTAATCACTATTTCTCAAAACATGGTTTGACAAGGGAATTATCTGAACAAATCAACTAATAAATGAAGAAGGCCAAATATTAAACAATAACAACTTTCTTATGACATGCCAAATCCCAGTCTCTCTAAGCAAATACAATAATGTTTTTAACACAATGCCCAAAAGTCTTGTGCAAATCTTAATTGGCTCAAAATATAACTCTCAAACTCAGAAAATGCAAAAATCAAGTATGTATAGATCGCACAGATTGCACAAACAAAGCAATATGGTCGTCTACTACTAAGACTGCAGTGAGTGTTATATTGGAGAAACAAAACAGCCATAAGAGAAAGCACCAACACTGTCACAAGAGCAGCTCAGGACCCCAATCTGCTGTACATCTCCAGCCACTAGCCACTCCTTTAAAGATAGTGAAGTACAGATCTTTCTCAAAAAAAGAACAGAACATTGAACAGGGGGGCCTTAGACATCATTTATCTCCTATTTATAACTCCATCTTCAGACCTAAAACTACAAAACTATAGTGATAGCCTGTATGCTAGTAGGAGTGAGAGCACTCATTAGAGGCCTGAACAATTATGCAAAATCTGACTCAGGCACAGTTCACACTTGAGTGCAGTTCAATAGACCTAGCTAACAAACAGAAACTGTAAACAAATACATGTGTTAGTTTCAGTGTTAGCTCCTCCTTTCAGACAGATATAAGGCAGTGTCCACCAGTGATCTGACCAGAACTGAAGAAGCTGATTGGATGAGCGACAAAACGTCTCCAAATTTTACTTTTGTTACGAGCAATTAACCAAAAATAAATTCCCCTTTATTTTATTATTTTTGTGTCTCCCTTTTTGTTTGTTTTCTTTTCCTTTAAGTGTCTTAGTGTATCTGTTTACTAATGTTGTTGATGTCGATTTGTTACGTTTTATGTGCCTGCTTTGTAGATAAAAAGGACCGTTTTCCCTATTTATTACATTATATTCTGTCATGAAGTATCCAACAGGTAAATGCACAAATGAACCTGATCATTTAAACCCAAGAATTTGCTGTATTACAACAAAAATCTGCATTTGAGCAATGTTCATTTTTGCTGCACCCATATTATAGGACTGCAGAATATTATGATGTCATCTAAAACCCAGCATTAGTCCCTTTAAAAAAACTAATCTTGTGCTCCCTGTCCAGTTCTGAGTGTGTCTGTAGCGCCCCCTCTGTGAGTCTGTGGTACTTTCTCTGACGCAGCATCAACAATGACTCATGAAATAATTTAGATACAAACTGCTCAGTCTGAGCGAGGGAGGGAGAGAGTGAAAAGGTGAAAGATTAGAAAATGGGGGTAGAGGAGAGAGGGTAGAGAGGAGGAAGGGATGGAGAATAGAGAGTACAGATGGAGAGAACGTGGGGTTGCGAGTGAGAGGAGAAGGAGAGAGAGAGAGGGAGAGTGGAAAACGGCGGATAGATAGAGGAGATACAGAGGAGAGGGAGGAGAGAGAATAGAGAGGGCATGGAAGGGAGGGGGAGAATGGATAGACAGAGAGAAAGGGAGGAGGAAAGAGGAAGAGAAAGAAGTGAAGGTGAGAAAGGGGGAGAAGGAGAGAGAAAGAGGGAGGAGGAGGAGATGGGGATGAGAGAACGAAGGAATAAAGAGAGAGGAGAGAGAGTGAAATAGAAGAGACAAGGTGGGAAAGAAAGGGAGGAGAGATGTAAAAAGAGAGAGAGGGTGGAGCAACTGAGTGGAGAAGGGGAAAGAGAGAGAGGGAGAGCGAGCAGGTGGAGATATGGAGGAGAGAGACAGGGAAGAGTGAGACAGAGAAGGAGAAAGACGGGGTAGAAAAAGAGATTGGAGAAGGGGAGAGAGGGGAGAAGGAAAGATATGTAAGGGCGAAAAGGTGAGGGAAGAAGGAAGAGAGGAAAGAAAGAATGATGGTGAGCGAGAAAGAGAGAGAGAGAGCGAGAGAGAGAGAGAGAGAGAGAGAGAGAGTGAGTGAGAGGGTGGAGGGGGAGAAAAGTACTATAAACACGATTGTGCTGAGTCCATAAAGAGATGTGTGTGGGTTGGACTGTTGCCAAACTGAAGGACAGGGTAACTTTTATTCAAATAAAAAATCACTTTAAAGGCGCTGTACCTGATTTTTACAGTTTAAAAACAGAACTATTTCATTTTAAACGGTTTGCAGACGTCCAAAATTATTCCTCACTTAGGTTGTGCATTCTGAACATCCTAATTATTCACCACGATGAGTTTATAAACGCTTTCCACAACTCTCAGAGACCAGAGCGGAGTTTTGCCGCCACAGTAATGCTAACAACAACTAGCATGTTAACAGTGCACTTCCTGGTTATAAGGCAATAAAACAACAAAAATAATTAGATGCAGCACACAACGGACTTATTTTGACCCCAAGAGCACCTTATACAATATATCTGTACTGTGGCAAGACACCTTTTGCTCAAATACATAATCAAGTACAGGGCCGCTAAGACAAAGAGAGGCAGGTCCACAGACGGTCCACCAGGGGGAGCATGGAGTGGAGTGCAGTTGTGCAGTTTTCTCACATTGTTGCACATTTTCAGACTGAAACAGAGAGATAAGGTGATCGCACTGACACAGGTTGGTCATTTGGGTCTGGGTGAACGACTGGTGGTGCAGTGGTTAGTGCTCCAGCCTCAGAGTAAGAAGGTCCTGGGTTCAGTTCTTGGTGGTGTGGAGCCTTTTTGTGTGGAGTTTGCATGTTCTCCCTGTGTCTGTGTTTTTCCTGGGTGCTCCAGTTTCCCCTATACCACTAAAAACACAACAGGCTCCCCCCTGAAAATGAAACTTAACATCTCAGTTCTGATTAAATAAAGGTCAAAATGTGGTTTGGATATAGTTTAAAGGGACTGTATGTAACCTGCCTCTTACAGTTTAAAAAAGGTACTGCAATCACATCTGAGCCCTAACCTGCAGACAGACAAAGAAGTTTTTCTCAGTCTCAGTATATGGACAGGCCATGCCTCATGTGAAAGCTCAGAACCTCCACTGAGCTGCAGAGGCTGCACTAGCACTGATTAATGACTGGCTGCAGGTGCTGGGGGTTTAGGTAGTGATGATTCAGAACACAGAGAGACCTTTTAGGTTTAAATCAACTAGATTTCAGCAGTGAAACTGGCAACCCAAATGAGAGACTCATGTGGGGCTCTTATGTATTCATTTTGTATTTAAAAACAATTAGAACATAAATGTTGCCATTTGATGCATGTTAGTCTTGGGCTAATTTACATCTGCAGGCTCCTAGCAGGGAACAGAACAACCCACAAACATTTGAAAAAACACAGACAAGTGATAATGGGTTGAAACACAAAAAGTACACATGCATTCAAATTCCCACACCCTTCCACACACAGAGACACACAGCCACAGAGCCACTGGAGTGCAGGACCTAAAGAGATGGATGCTTACAGTTTTGGATGCTCTTTGGGTACTTTTTTAGTTCAATCTTAAAGCCTTTGATTGTGGCACATGACTTTATGGAGTCAGGCAGCGGGTTCCACTGTGTAGTGGCCTTCAATGAAAAAGGCGACTGTCCAAGTGCCCATGTGTCCATAGAGACACACACATGCAGAGAGAGGAGAGAGGAGCAGTCACTAAACGTAAACCTTTAGCCAACTGTTTGAACTTCAGTTATTATTTTATTTATTTAGGCCTATTTGAACACAGTGGTCCAAACTTGACCTGTTGTTTCCATAAGAGTTGAATAATGCAGACCATAGCACCATGTTTGCTCCTGAACAACAGCTGTCTCTCTGATCTTCCTCCATGTTCCACAGCAGTGGAAACTCACAACGTCAAAAGTCTTATAGGTCTACACTGAATCACTTTGTGTAAGTTCTACTTAGGAAATGCTCCAGTCATGCTCTCAGCCTTAAACTATGATACAGTAAAGTGCACATGTGCAGTTCCCCCCGTGTCCTCGGCGCGGCGCAGTCCCCCCGTGGTGTGTCAGGAGGAAGTGCATTCTGCGGTGGTACAGTGAATTGAAAGTACGCCATAAATATGGCGCCAAAAGAGTTTTCAAGCTGATGTTGGAGCTCGTTTGTAGAGTCCTCTGTGTTGTTCCCCTGAGGAGGCTGAGAGTCCGGAAGCAGAGCCGAGCCCGGAGCGTGCAGAGCGGCGTGTGCGGCGAGCGTCCCCGGGAAGAGGACCAGAGCACCGGGAAGAGGACCGGGGAGAGGACGGGAGCAGCGGAGCAGTGTTGGGTTTTTGAGGAGGACGTTGCGAAACTCGCTCGCTTCTTTCTGATTCATCGTTTGGATTAAAGCATCCCTTCTCTGTGCGGTTTGGAGCCGCGGTCCCGCTGCACCTCCGGGAGAGCTCCGGGAGAGCGCGGCGTTCGGCTCTTTTCTAAATGCGACACGCTTTCCTCCGCGCGCGGGGCTGTGGGCACGAGCGCACTGCGAGGACAGCGGCGTGAGCGCGTGTGTGGACTCCTCTGCACGCGGACACCGCGGCTCAAACCCCCTGGATCTATCCTCGTGGATTTATTTTGGAGCCCGCGGTTTGGAGCGGAGCGCTGTCAGAGGAGCGCAGCGGGTGGGAGTCCTGTCACAGCCCGCGGGGGACACGCGAACTACGGCTCACCCCAAAACTACATGTCCCTGTTCGCCAATGAGCTCCTAACCTCCGGAGCACGTCTCTGCGCTCGAGGCTGACCAAGAACAAGGTAAACACTCATCTGTACACCGGGGATCAGAGCCTGTGGGGCGGGCATGTGCGGGCTCTGCTCCGGGGATCAGAGCCTGCGGGGCGGGCATGTGCGGGCTCTGCTCCGGGGATCAGAGCCTGCGGGGCGGGCATGTGCGGGCTCTGCTCCGGGGAGGAGGAAGGTTCAGCGGGGCATGTACGGAGCTGCAGCGGGGACACGGAGGCACTCAGGCGGGCAGCAGGAGCAGGGGGGGCGGGCTAAACTTGACAATGGCCGTACCCACCGTAGAGGACTCCTGTGTTTACTGGGTTTAGTGAGAGGACTACTCCAGGACTTAACCAGGAATAAACAGGGACCAGAACAGGCACTAAACCAGGTCTGAACTAGGACTAAACCGGAGCTAAACTTACGACCAAACCAGGTCTAAACCACTGCCAACATTTCTAGAGGACTGAACCAGGACTGAACCAGGACTGAACCGGGACTGAACCGGGACTGAACCGGGACTGAACCGGGACTGAACCGGGACTGAACCGGGACTGAACCAGGACTAAACCAGGACTTTGATGTGTAGTTGATGTGAAGTTTGGGTCCAGGGGGCGTGTGAGGAGCTGGAAACGGGCCAGGTCTGATTTTGTGCGTGAAATGTTGACAAATGTGCTGAGAGGAGAGAGGGAGGGGGGGAGGAAGTAAAGAAGGGAGGGAGAGAGAGGGGGTGGAGCAAGTTTGAGAGGGAAGGAGAGAGAGGGAAGAGAGAGAGAGAATGAGAGTGGTGTAAGAGGGAGGGAGAGAGAGAGAGAGTAGGGAAAAATTAAAAGAGAGGGAGGGAGGGTCCGAGAGAGGACGAGAGGTGGGGTAGAGGGAGAGATAGGGAGAGGGGGCAGGATGCAAAAGAGAGGGAGGGGAAGAGAGGGGATGGAGCAAGTTGGAGAGAGAGAAGGGAGAGGGAGGGAGAGAGTGTGATAAGAGGGGGAGCAAGAGAGACAGAGAGAGAGAGAGAGAGAGATAGGGTGGAGCAAGAGAGGGAGAGTGGAGGGAAGGAGCAAAAGAGAGAGTCAGACAGAGAATGAGAGGGGAAGAGTGAGAGGGAGAGAGAGAGGAGGGAAGAAGTAAAGGAGAGAGTGAGGGAGAGCAAAAGAGAGAGAGGAAGTGAGAAGATGAGAGCGAGAGGGAGAGAGGAGGTGAGGGTGTGAGTGGGAGAGGGAGGACGAGTGATGGAGAAGGAGAAAGGAAGGAAGAGAGGAGAGAGAGATGGGGTGGAGCAAGTTTGAGAGAGAAGTATAGAGAGAAAGAGAGCGGAAAGGGAAAAAGTGGGAGAGGGAGGACCAGTGATGGAGAGAGGGAGGAAGATAGTGTTATACAGAGGTGGAAAGAGAGAGTGTTGTTTTGCTAGAAGATTCTGTTGTTTTTGTGGAGAAACATGACTTTGGACCACAGCATGTTGTTTAAAGGGCTGCAAGATTAATCGCAATCAAACCAAAATCATAATTTGAATGGACTCAGTGCAGTGCAATTTCTGAAGTACCATCATTTTCTCCACAAACTAAATCTCTTGTCTTACTCTGCATAAAAAACTGCTCACGCTGTAGTTTGGATCTGTACAAACATGTTCTGAAATGTGATTCTTTCGTTTGTTCGTGATCGTTCAGCCCTACACAGGAATTATTCATTGAAGTTGGGACAAGTGTGTTTGTGGCTAATTGGGCTGGTACTTCCCATAAACCTTCACACTGGTACAAATTCTCAGGAGACTCCAAAATTCGATGATGTAATCGACTGGTGGGTTAATCTGTTGGGCGTTAGATCATTCATACTATTTTTTTTTTTTTTTTTTTTTTTTTTTTTTTTTTTTTTTCTATTACCGTGACAACAGTTCAGTGCCATAGTTACACTGCTCGTTATATTCAAGGAGAAAAAAAGTATAGCTGCTCTGATGTTTATATTGTCTTTTTCTTTTTGTCTGTTTACTACTGCTTTTATTTTTATTACTACTACTGTTTCTAGTCCAGTGTTGCCTAGGATCCAGAACACACACTTCTCCAACACTTTGTGAAGATGTGAGTCTGGTCACCGGTGAATCTCGCCGAGTTCAGATGGGTGTGACTGGCAGGTGGATTAACCAATCAGAGACACGCATGCATGCAAGCATGATCTGCCCATATCAAAACGAATATGGCTGCTTACAAGGGAATAAAAAATGAAAAAAACTGCTAATCTGAGGTGAGAGAAATGTCATTTTATTCAAAATGATGGGTGACCACTGAGCTCCTTTGTTTCAGATGCATCACTGAAAAAAACAAATCTGATTGGATGCACATGTTTGGTTCTGACTCGAGGTGCGACTCGAGGTCGTGGGGACCGGACCCTCTGTATAAAGAATACTGAAATATCAGTCTGAATTTGAGAGGCTAATTTGGTCTTCCAGTCATTTATTTGAGTAGATCCTTTTTTCAGACCAACGTTTAATTTTGTTCTCACACCTGACAGTTTCGCCTGCTCACTTAGTCTTCCTCAGAGTGGTCACGTGATGTTGCTGTGACGTGCTCAGTTGATTTACACAGAGGCAGGACGACAACGCCATCTGCAGTCCAACTTCTTTAGTACAATATGGAGCTCAACAGTGACTGCCCGACCCTGGTTCTGGAAGTACATTTTCCATTCATTTTTCCCATAGACTTTCAGAAAAAAAAAAAAAAAAAAAAAAGAAAGTTTGAAAGCTCAGGTCTAATCAGCTCTATGGTAACTAATGACCATAAGACCATCCATCTATTTTCTTCTGCTTTATCTGGGGCTGGGTTGTAGCTGTCTGAGCGGAGACTCTCAGATTTCCTCTCCACGCACACTTTCTGCAGCTCTTCCGGAAGGATTCCGAGGCATTCCCAGGCCAGCTGAGAGACATAGTCTCTGCTGCGTGTCTTGGGTCTTCCCTGGGGCCTCTTCCTGGTGGGACATGAACACCTCCACAGGGAGGCGTCCAGAAGGCATCTGGAACAGCTGCCTGAGCCACCTCAGTGGAGCACGTGGAGGAGCAGTGGCTCTACTCTGAGTTCCTCATCCTATCTCTAAGGGAGCGCCCAGCCACCCTGCGGAGGAAACTCATTTCGACCGCTTGTATCCGCGTTCTTTAGTCATTTGGTCATCATAGATAATCAAAACTCATGACCATAGGTGACAGTAGGAATGTAGATTGACCGGTAAATCGAGAGCTTTGCCTTTCGCCTCAGCTGTTTATAAAGTTTCAGATACAGATTTTAAATAAAATTATAGGTTGTGGTGAAGAAGGAGAAGTTATTAAAACATTTCGCCAAATCTTGTTTTTTAAATGTGCTTTTTGGACTTTAAACAACTGCATTATGGATATTAGTTAGCACATAGCTGGTTAGCCTTCATGATGCCTTTGAACTCTTAATATTTCTCAAAGTCTATGAGAAAAATAAATGAAAAATTTACTTCCAGAACAAGAGCAGTCTTCAGAGTGGTGTGGCTGTTGAGATCAGGTGTGTGAGAGTAACGAGGCCCTCTCGTCCCGGCTCATAGTCCCTTTGGCATGTTTCTGTATTTCTGTTGCCTCCTTAATCCAGCGACCAGGTTTGTTGTCTCTTGTTTGGGCTGAGGAGACATGTCACAGCAACATTTGGTCTGAAAAAAAGAATCTACTAGAATAAACAACTGTTACTACAAACTCCCAGAAGATAAAAATGCTGCTATTACATTTGCTACTACTACTACTACTACTACTACTACTACTATTACTATTACTACTACTACTGTCCTATTATTACCCATTACCCACCTCTTGTTTTTCTGTAACCGGAGATGAGTCATTGTGTGTGGGGCACTTGGTTAGACCCCCCCCTCCCTCCTCTCCCTAGTGTATGTCCACCATATCTGCTCCCAATGCTCTCTTCATTTATACTGTCTCTCTCTTTCTCTCTCTCTCTCTCTCCTCTCTGTCTATCTCTCCCCCCTCCTTCCACCTCTCTTCCCTTTCCTCCCCCTCTCTCTTTTGCTCTGTCCCTCCTTTCTCTCCTTCTCCCCCCCTCTTCCTTAGCTTAGTCTCCCACCCCCCCTCTCATTTCTCTCCCTCTTTCTCCCTCCATCTCCTCTTTTTTTCACCCTGCTCTGCTCACTCCTCTTTCTCTCTTTCCCCCC
>KN486240.1:0-17931 GCA_000787095.1 Periophthalmodon schlosseri | reverse complement strand
AAATCAGTTCTGGCTTTGTTCAGACATGACACTGATCTGGCAAAGTGCAGGTAAATTCCCAGGTCAGGCTGTATGTGTGAATGGGGCTAATGAATGTGTATCTTTGCCCTCCTCTGTATCTGTCCGTCTGTGTTTAAATCCAAACGTTAGCGCTGGTGATAGATGCGCCTCATAAGCCTGTTTTTAGAGCAGGTCTGGTTTTCTCCTGTTTAATCAGATCTGTCCAAACTTCATGTTGATGGATGATGCTCTAAACTTAAACTAATGATGAGAAATGTGCTGCTCTGAGGCACCTGGGTAAATACTGAGGAACACAAAACGCCTTTGGATCTGTCCGTGTCAAAAATATGATGAATTTGGCTCAAAATTTGGTTCAAACAACGTCAAACTAGCCACAGATAAATATGTGCTTTTAAAGATTAATGCATCAACAAACATTACAGATCTTATTTATCCTAACTTTTTTTTAAAGGGCGGGTATTATGCAAAATCTACTTTTTGGAGCTTTCTACCATGTTATAACGTTGTTCCCTCATCAAAAATATTTCTGAAGAGGTTTTAGATGTCATCCATGCGTGTTTGAATAATCTAGCGATCTCTCCCGTGCTCTTTTCGAATGATCCTTATGAATATAGCATTTTCGCACATAACTGTAGTCGGCTAATTTTGATGACAGAAACACATGTTTTGAGTTTGCTGTGGTTCGATTCCTGTTACTTGTATTGCCTACTGTTATTGTGTCCTTTGGCAATTCACACATCTTGCTGAGACTGACTATTATTGGTAGTTAGATGGGGCATAGGTGCAGATTGACAGCCACAGTTTTGTCAGTCTGTCCCAGGGCGGCTGTGGCCACCTCTAACTAAAGTGTGAACGACTCCACATTCGAGTGTATTTTCTTATGAGCAAATTTTCACTTACTGTTTTCCCTCTCCCCATCTCCCCTGCCTGCCCCCCTTCTCTTTTCTCTTGTTCTGTCTCTGTCTTTCTCTCTCTTCTCTCTCCTCCTCTCCGCTCTCTCCTCTCCTTTCTCCCAATCTCGCTCTCTACCTCTCTCTCTCTCCCTCCTTCTCACCTCCCCTCTCTCTCCCATCTCTCCTCTCTCTCTGTCTCTTTATCTTTCTGTCTCTACCTCTCTATCTGCCCTCACTCTCACGTCTCTCATTTCTCCTTCTCTCTTACCCCCCTCCCACTTGTTTTCCGTGTGACAGATGGAGAGCGAGAGGAAGAGGAGGAAATACTCGACGAGCAGCGTAGACTCCGACACCACTGACAGTAAGTTTGTCTTCACTGAGAAAAAGTGTCAAACGGAGCCGCACTATCTGCGTCAGTGAGAGCTCATTAGCCCCGGTGTGAACTGAAAACACACACTTGGCTTTAGCGTTAGCGCCGGATCCGTTACAAGGGGAGACGTGAAGCAGGTTCCACTCCGCAGATAAATCCTGGATAGGCCTGTTGCATAGATACAAGATAATATTAACATTTTTGTTTTGGATTTTTAAAAATTACAGTAACAAGTACCGTATTTTCCGGAGTATAAGTCGCACCAGCCATAATAATGAAGAAAAAAACATATATTTCACATATAAATCGCATCTGAGTATAAGTCGCACCAGCCATAATAATGAAGAAAAAAACATATATTTCACATATAAATCGCATCTGAGTATAAGTCGCACCAGCCATAATAATGAAGAAAAAAACATATATTTCACATATAAATCGCATCTGAGTATAAGTCGCACCCCCGGCCAAACTATGAAAAAAATTGCGACTTACATACCGGAAAATACGGTAGATTGTCTATAAGAAATAAGGAGTCACTTTAAAGTGCATTTGACAGATTCATATATTTTTTTCTAATTCTGACAAAAAGTTGTAAAATACAGGAAGTGGCAGTGGGTTCTAAAAGAGAATCCCTCTGTCTATGTCATCAACTGTCGCCAATTCTATCCAAAATGCCTTCATCAAAATTACAAGTCAAGATTTTCTCAAACCTAATGATGTTGATTATGAGAAAAGAGTAGTCAAACCTGTCATACGCAATTTAAATATAGAGATAAACGATATATTGGTTTGTCGATATATCTGGCAGGTATTTTGACTTTTTGCGTATCGGCCTAAAATCTCCTGCCTCGGGCCAGATATTTGGTTTGGGCTCAACAACTGCTGCATAAAGGTTTATATTGACGATGGCACTGCACAAAATGAAATCACACTGCTACACTATGGGTTTGTAGTAAAAACAGGGTTGTGGATGTCTAAAACTTATTTGTATTTAGAATATTTTCCCTTATTATAATTTAATTATGCAGAGTAGTAAAAGTATTGATAATATTTTTGTTTGTTGTCATTTCAAATTGTATATTTTTTGGGGAAAATAATCAAAATTGACCTTACGTAGCAGCATCACCTGATCAGCATCGGCCATAAACAGAACATATTGGTCGATCTCTATTTAAATATGCAGTAAACATGGGATGGGGATGCAGCGATTAATCGACTAATCATGACTAGTCGACTATTTCAAATAACCGTAATCGTATTTTATTTTATTAAAAAAAAAAAGTCTGCCCCCAAATCATTCCTAAACTAGAACCTGTGCCTTATATTGAATTCACTATGTATTCAGTAACTTCTGCCTATGCATTAACCTGTCAACATGCGTTTCAATTACGTTTTAAAATATCTGTAATATTTTCTGGCCCCTCTGGTGTTCGGAGGGTTGAGTAAACTTATAAACCCGAGTTACACCAGATTAAATCAAATCATGGGGTTAGAGAAGAGACGCAGATGTGGGGAAGTCATTTAGCTGTTAGCCCGAAGCGCTAGTCTCTGAATCTGATTGTGAGATTAGCATCAGATTAGCATAGCCGCTACAGAAAAATAAGTGCGGTTTATATTGAACGCTATTGGCAAGTGCTTATTTAGCATTTGGTGAGCTAATTGACAATAATGCAATTTTAATATTTTGTATTATTTTTATGACATGAAGATAAAGCTGGAAGATAAATCACAATTGACTTCAAATCACAATTGATAAACCGCAAATACTGAAAGTACTTTAATATGAGTTCCTCTGCAACTAAATATTCTGTGTAAAAGCTGCTAACCCTGTAGTTTAGACCTCTACAAACATGTTCTGAAATGTCCCTGTGTGTCAGATGCCCTCCCTGTGTGTCAGATGCCCTCCCTGTGTCTCCATGGGGTCTTATCCTGAAGTGCATGGGACTGTTGAATTAGTTTAGCATTATTCTTTAGGTCAGGTGATTTACTTG
The DNA here is from genome assembly GCA_000787095.1 of Periophthalmodon schlosseri. Taxonomy (NCBI): domain Eukaryota; kingdom Metazoa; phylum Chordata; class Actinopteri; order Gobiiformes; family Gobiidae; genus Periophthalmodon; species Periophthalmodon schlosseri. Next base: position 14,653 of record KN486240.1, on the reverse strand, counting down.
CAGAACCGTATCCTGTCTCCCAGATTGACAGGCGGATTAACCAATCAAAGGGACACATGGTGCGTTTGTGTCAAAAGAAGCATGGCGGTTTATGAGTAAAAAAGAAAATGACAACACAGAGGACTGAGAAACGGCACATTTCTACAGAATCAACAATTGAAACACCAAACTCTTATTTATCTCAGCTGCAAGAAGTTATAGATTTTGTTCTGAATGTTACGAGAATTTGTATCTTCTGCATTTGAGAAACGTGATACAAATTAGCAGCTGTGGTTGGACCGTCCCAAATTAGGATGGAGGTCACGCTCTGTGGTCCGGTTCCAGACAGACAAAATGTAAAAATGTAGAGTGGACTGGCTGGTCAGGTTGGTGATCTAAATGTGCGATTCTCTGATTATGTGGTGTTTTCTTTCAGGTCCGGTGACGTCGTGGTCGCGCTCCAAATCCACAGGCACCAGCAGCACATGGGTCGTACACCCGCACAAGAAGCCTTCAGAGGTCAGTCTAAACCTGATGCACTCAGCTCCTCTGGAACTCGGGAAAATGTTTTGGTGAAAAATGCACAGGAAATGGGCGATACTGACAAAAATATATATCTCGATTTATTTATTTTTTGCATTCTTGATATTTAGATACAGTTTTCACACTGCATCAGGTATTTGCTAAAACGTGCCTGTAAATTAGAGATGGGCCATTACGGATTTTTTGAGCCGATAACTGATATTTGCTGATACCGATAACAATCACTTTTGCGTAATATAGGACCTTTTAATAGTGATTTGTTTCCTTTAATGCAGTTAGAAGCATAATATGAAACTAACAAAACCAATATAATATTTTTTGTTTATTTCACCCGCCTAGAAGTTGTATGCAGGAAAAGTACCTAACAGAGGCTGCGTTTATGGCTTGAACTTGTGAAACTGAGATTATGCTGCGTTCGATGTCGTCGGTAATTTCCACTTCTCCTCCACACCTGCTCCTCTCAGAATGAGCTGGCGACCGGCAGTAACCCACACACCTGAGGCTGACAGTTTAAATGTAGGTTTAATCTGTGAACTGGCTGATTGGCTCACACAGTCACTGAAAAAGAAAATAAATGAATCGCTCCATTTTACAGAAGTGTAAAAAGGACAAAAAGGCAAATTGTATTAATGATTTGACTTCGTTCTGCATTAGAATTGGCTTTGTCTTTGTTAAGTTTTTATTTTGACCCCACTTTTCTCATAAATGAAGGCATGTGCAGTTTTTGTTTTAAATTAACTGAACCTATTGTGCCAAAAAGTTACAATATCACAATAATATCATTATTGCTAAACAAAACATAGTTATCAAAATATGGCATCTTGTTTTCATATCCTGCCCTAGTTTGAACCGCAGGCCTAGTTCTGTGATGTGGTCGGTGACTTCCTGCTGTAGGAGTTTGACACGAGCTCTGCTGCAGGCCGCTCTGGATGTCGTGGAGAAAACTTAAATTTTTTGCAAGTTTCAGACATAGACTGTATATGTAAATGGATATAGCTAATCTGTTAGCCGCCGTCTTCCAAATAGGAAATGAACATGAGCATGATTCGACCCCATCAACATGTTCCTATCAACCTGCTCTACGTGATCCTGGTGTTTTTATTTCAATATTTTTTCCATAAATCAAGATGTGAACATTTATAACTGACAAACCTGTTGAACCTCGGGGAAAAAAGGTGCCCGATTTGTCTGTCTGTCAACAGACAAATCGGGCACTGTCAACGCTGTCAATCAACAGGTTTGATTGACAGCGTTGCTAAGGAGGGGGGGCTTTTTGGTTGCTATGATACTCACAGTCGGAATTCCAAATATGGAACTCACTCTGTGGGTGACGTCACACTCACTTAATCCACTTCCTAAATATTGCAAATCGAAAAAGCCCTGTGAACTGTTTCAAAGGTCATAAGAAGGTAGGTTAACTTAAATTTAACCTTAAGTCGCTTTTAAATAAAAGTAAGTTTCAGAGGCTCTTTTCACTCCTTGAGTGATTTATTGTACAGTGCATTAGGGCTGGGCAAATCATTGAATTAATCAGATTAATCAAATTAATCAAATTAATTCAATTAATTTGTGCTTTTAATAATCGGGATTTTGAAAATCGTGAAATCAAGGATTATTATGAATACAGGTTTACTTCTTGCAAAGCAGGTTATTGTGCAGTAAAACAATTGGTATTGCATAAAGATCTCAAATTTGAAGTCTTAAAGTTCTATGACACATCTGTACAAACGTAACTGAAGGCAGTTTAATAATAGTTTAATGATAGGAGCTTTCTGAAATTGTCCAGTGTGTGCAAAAAAAATCCAGATTTTATTTTTTGGCTATATCTCCCAGCCCTACAGTGTATATTTCTTGTCATACTGTGGAACATTCCAGACAAAGCAATAACATCTCTATGGAGACAAGCAGGTGCTGACCCTCCACCAGAAAAGTTACCCAGTGCACCTTTGATTTAAATAGACTCGTCGAGCTATAGTCTTAAAGTAACGTCTTATGCAAAATCCAGTTTTTGGAGTTTTCTATAACATTGTTATAATATTCCCTCATGAAAAACATGCCTGAAGAGGCTTTATGTCATCCGTGCATGTTTGAGTATTTTAGTGATCTCGCCCTATTCAAACCCTCCTTGCGGTTAGCAGTACGATCCTGTACAAGGCTCAGCCCACAAGCCTACGTCACCCTACGTCACCCTACGTCACCCTACGTCACCCTACGTCACCCTACGTCACCCTACGTCACCCTACGTCACCCTACGTCACCCTACGTCACCCTACGTCACCCTACGTCACCCTACGTCACCCTACGTCACCCATGCTCCCACACGACAATTCTCTATAAATATATAAAAGCAGGATACAAAACAATACACTACAACTTCACAAACTGCGATGTGCAGTAGTTTCATTAGTGTTTGTGATGGCGCTCTGAAGGGGGAGTGACTTAGCACAGAGAGCGAAGAGAGGGGGATGCCGAATGTTAAAAACAAAACCAAAATTTAATATGTTGTTTTCAGTGAATATAGCAGTTTTAAAACAATAAAAGGTAACACGGTGATCTAATATTCTCCCTCTTTAAAGGTGTTAGCTGATAGACCATAGTGTGGCGTTTGCACCTGGATCATCTTATTTTAAGTTTGTGCAAAAATCAGCAGTTTAAATGTGTGTCAGAGAAACCTTCAGGGGGACGCGCATGTTCTGGTCCCTAAATATAGAGACAGGGAGGGCATCAGGGCCAATCCACGCGGCAAAGTCAAGGAGGCAGGGCTGCGCATATGTATTAAAGCTGCACTATGTAACTTCTCTGGTGGAGGGTGCATCACCAGGGCTGCAAGATTAATCACAATCTAATTAAAATCGCAATTTAAACGAAATGCAATTTTTGAAGTACCATATTTCCTCCACAAACAACAAAATCTCTGGTCTTATTCTGTATAAAAGCTGCTAACCCTTTATTTTAGATCTGTACAAACATGTTCTGAAATGTGATTCTTGTATTAGTTTGTCACTTCATATTTCAGTCTTTTTGGACGTGTTTAAAATGTGAACTTTGAACAGAATGTTATTATTAAAACATGAATCGAAAATCACAGTGCTCGATTCTCCAGTCCTTCTGTGCAGCTCTCATGTTTATAGAGGCTTGTGGTAGATCCCAGGGTTAACTCCAGCCAGCTGTTTACCTCCGTCACCATGGAGACGCACAGCTGGCCTGACAGACCATAATAAGCCTCTCCAGATGTGCGCAAACGTTTTAGCACAAATATCCACATGTTCTGGTGATTACTGAGACACTTTGGTAAATCTAAGAATACGTTAAGTTTACGTTTATCCTACAGCAGTGCAATAAAGATGTGGTACGTAACTTTTCTGGTTGAGGGTCTGACACCTGCTTTAATCTATGGGAATGTTATTACTTTGCTTGGAATGTTTCACAGTATAGCATTAAACTGGTCTAATGCATGAAGACAAGCCTCAGAAGAAATGTCAGATCTGCGGAGAGGCGACCCCCGCTCCCAGTATGAATGTGTGTTGTTTTTCCACAGATTTTTAAGCAATAGAACCTCCTGTAATTGAATAAATGTGAGAGTAAGATTTCATTTTTAATAAACAAGATTCATTTCACTGTAAAGCTGCAGCCAACTATTTTTGGTAAAGCCACAGTATGTAACTTTTGATCCAAAAATAGACTAAAATAAAAGCTTGTTTTTTCATTCTGGTTGTTTATTGTGCTGAAAAACATGCGTCCTCACTGGAAGTGGGCTTGCATCTCCACAAACCTGACTCTTATTTGGCCTGGACGAGGGCCTCCTACTTGTTTCTATGGAAATGTTGTTCCTTTGGCTATAATATTCCACAGTACAACATAACACTCCTGAAGTATGGTTTTAACTTTATATTTCCTTGGAATCATGCAGGTGACGAGCCACCTCCAGAAAGTTACATACTGTCGCTTTAATTGAGTAATTTGACTATCAGTATTTTATGGTTTCTATTCTTTCGGACGCTATTCTTCCCGGCTCTTACCCAGCGATTCATCTGATACTGATACTCACTGCAGTCCTGGATCAGTGCACGTTTTACATATGCACAACTGAAGAAGAGGCGGTAGAGTAGCCAAAAACTGCACTCGAGTAATAATATTTTGAAGTAATGTCACCCTTACTTAAGTACAAGTACAAAGTAGTGGTCCAAGAAATTACTCAAGTAAGAGTAAAAAAGTATCTGGGAAAAATAGTCCTCAAGTAAGAGTAACTTAAAGAGTAACTGTTGGGACGTAACATCATAACTTCATAATTTGGAGTTAATATAATTTGAAGGACAAACCTTAAGTAATGCACTAAATCTGGTGTTTTCAAAGGACAGACATAAAAGTGAGACAAACTAAATCATATCTGAAGGAGAGCTACAAGAAGCACAAATGTTCATCATTTCATATTGTCGACATAAAGCTTTTGTTACTTGTAGACTTGTACTGCAAAGTTACTCAAGTAAATGTAATTGAGTCCTACCCACCTCTGACTATAAAACGGCTCACTAAAAAAAGTCTATTAGATGACAAAACAAATGTACGAGGATTCATGTTTCACGGCTTCAGAATTAGCCTATTTTTGTTGAATTGTAAAATTGAATATGCAGCCGTATTATTCAAATTGTCAACAGAGGAAGTGTTCTTTTCAGGTCTGTGCCGAACAATGAAAAGGTTTGAATTAACTGTGAAACTGTGTACTAGGAGCAGCTTCAATAGAGCCACAGTCGGAGCTACTGTTCTCACGAAACTACAATTTCAAACTCGATTTCAATACTAGGGAATAACTCAATACTCAAAACCGATTCCGATTCCACAATGCTAATAAAAACACTTTCTTTAGACGATAGAATGCGATTTTCAACATTAAATGGTCCATGTGTCTAAATGTGGTCTTATACTTGTTCTGATACAGCTCCAGATCATTCTAAAGCCCCTCCAGGTTTTATTTACTACATTTAACATTTGTGCTGATATTGTAGCAAGGTGGGTGAAGCGTCTTCCCTGAGGACACAGTGACGGAGCAATGAGAGAGCGGGAATTGATCCTCTGACCTTTGGGTTGTGGTGGCACTGCTCTACCTACTGAGCCACTGTCGCCCCGCACGTGTGCACAAACTTGTGGCATGAGAGCTTGTCCCATCCCAACTAAAAACTAAAACTATATCGAAACCAGATACTCATTTGAAAAAGTATTGATACTGATTAAAAAAAAACAAAAAACAAACAAAACAAAAAAATCACATACGTCTGATGAAACTGAACTTGTGCTGAATAGTTTTAGAATATTTTTTGATCTGTATCAGAACTAGTTTAAGTCACTAGACAGTAACATTATAGAAGGCGCTTTTATTTTGTGTTGAAATTTACAATCTCAACTGTAAGAAAACTACAAACTACTAAATATACAGTAAAGAGCAGCATGTCCCTGCACAAAGCCATGTATTTTCGGTAAGAAGCAGTTGTTTCATACACTGCATTACCGTAAACAGGTGTTCAGGGTCTTACCATTCATATTTTTATTTTTACGACACACTACTGTTGGTGTTTTTACGGCTTCTTTACCGTTAAAGACTATTGTGCTTTTCAAAATACAACTACTTTATACACAGACACTTAGAAACAATAACTTTTTATTTAAAACTGATGGACTGCAGGAACATGTAAATATTTGAATACACTTTTGAAACTATGCATTGTACAGTATTGTCTTATTTCTATGACTGAATAACTACAAACTGAAAATGAACTAATCACTCCAAATTCAGTTCAAATTCAACTCAGTGTAAAAGAAAAATGGACAATATTTTTGCTCTGTAGAACCTGAGAGCCTCTGGACACATGAAACCACAAAGCACAAACATCAATCCAATTGGCCCTATTTTAAAAATAAATATGACCGAAAACAAAATAAAATGTTGTTCATTTCAAATATTTACCTTTTACATAAACTGCAGGCTCCTCCTGCCTCTCCCACATGTGGTTTCACATGAAGCAGCCGTCTGCAAACACAAGTTATAAGTCACATGTGGTGCCTCCATATTGTTTGTCTCTCAGTCATCTGTCCACATCGTGACCAGTGATATTAAATATAGTTATGAGTTAAAAGGACATTACAAAAGAGGATAAAGAGGATGTGTGTCTGTGGAGTTAGGCTTTAGTTTGAAGCAGAATAGAATCACAAATACCCTGTTTAAAAAGGTGACTTAGCAGTGAGTCTCCGGGTGGAGTAAATGGGGGAGTAAAGTTCAGTTGATCACGAGCCACAGCAGCGGATATCTGCAAATCAAATCAAAACAAACAAATAAATGGGGGAGTAAAGTTCAGTTGATCACGAGCCACAGCAGCAGATATCTGCAAATCAAATCAAAACAAACAAATAAACACGATCAATCATTTGCATCTTTCCAACAAATATGACGACAGCTTTGCACCAAACCAGTACTGATACAATGTGCAGACGCTTCCTCTGAGAAAAGCTCTCTCTATTGCTGCCAACAAAGTGTTGGCAATGAAGGTTGTTAGCTATAAAGTTTTACCAACTTATTGCTAATATTGTTACAAACTCATCCCAAGACAGTGCAGATCAACTAAAAAGAAAAGTTTTGCCCCTAATGTAAATGATTACACCTTTTTACAAATGCAGAGACAGAGTACATTTGATGAGTGAGAGACCTTCCGTTCATTGTTTTGTGCTATACTTTAATTCAAACATGAGTCCTGGTCAGACTTTAGGGACATTACTTTGAGTAATGTACGGCATCTACAGTTTTGAAGGAAAATGCTTAAGTACTGTTGAAAATGTGTGTATTTTTATGTTTTTTAAATGATCCTTGTGGTATCACATTTGGTGAGTATTACATACTTTGATTCGTATTGAAATAGTTTGTGATTTAGTATCGTGTTAACACCTTTACCTTTCACTTGTGCCTTAAAGTCATGATATTACAAATAAAATCATCATCACATTCCTGAGGTGTATATATAATGTAATGATGTTCATTTTAATATCCCACTGTGATGAGCAAATTTTATAGCCACAGCTTAAAGCAGAGACAACAACATTATGGCTTTGGGGTTTGAACTGACAACCTTTGTGTTATTGGGCAATACATGACGACAGGTTACAGAGCTCCTGGGCTCTGGACTCCTGCTTCTTCAGCGCGTCTTTGTGAAAAACATGACACAAAATATGAAATCACAAACTGGAGCTGTGTAATTTAAACATCACTGCTCCTCTGTTCATTCATACGCACATGTACAGAGGAGAGAGAGAAGAGGAAAGATGTGGGGCAGAAAGAGAGGGAGAGGGAGAGAGAGAGAGGTATACAGAGAAGAGAGGGGGACACAGGAGGAGAAGGATGAGAGAGGAGGAAAGAGGAGCAGAGAGGGAGAGAACAGGACAGGGACAAGGAGAGAGAGAGAAACAAGTTAGAAAGATGGGGAAAAGAGCAGGCAGAGATGAATTGAGAGAGAGAGAGAGAGAGAAAGATGAAGATTTGGATAGAGAGAGAGGGGTGATACGATGTTGTATGATTTTGCTCCCAGGTGAAAATCTGCGTAACATGAATATGCATCAGGAGTACACGGCGAGGAAAGACAGGATGGAAAAAAAGAAAGGATGAAAAAATGACGAGATGAAAAAGTGGGTCAGTGACAAAAGTGCCAAAGCATGAGCGATAAAATGTTCGTCCCCCGCGGAGCTCACAAGACCAAAATCAGAGCTGTGATTTCTGTGGAGGAGAGAAGAGAGACAGAATGGCTGTGAGGAGGAGGAGGAGAGAGAGGGGAGGCAGGAGAGAGAGGGGAGAAGAGAGGAGGGAGATGACTGGGAGAGAGGTGGAGAGAAAGAAGGGAGAGAGGGGTAAGAAAAAGAAGATGGAAGAGGGAGAGAAGGGAGCGAGACAGTGGAGAGAGGGAATGGGGGGGGGAGGGTAATGAGGAGGGGGGGAGTGGAGAGAGGGAAGGGGGGGGGGGAGTGGTAATGAGAGGGGGTGGTGGTGAAGGGGGAGAGAGGGAGAGGAGAGATGTGCGAGAGTGGGGGAAGAGGGAAAGGGGGAAGAAAGGGATGGGGAGAAGAGGGAGAGGTGACGAGAGCAGTGGTAAGTAAGGGAGAAGAGAGATATGAGGGAGAGGAGGAGAGAGAAAGATGAGGGAGTGGGGGAAAGGAGGAAGAGGAGTGGAGAGAGAGAGAAGGGAGAGGAAGGAGAGGAAGGAGCGGAGGAGTGTGGGAGAGAGGATGGAGAGGAGAGAGACAGGTGGAGAGGAAGGAGAGGAGGAGAGTGGGCGAGAGGACAGAGAGGAGAGAGACAGGTGGAGAGGAAGGAGAAAAGGAGAGCAGGAGAGGGGACAGAGAGGAGAGAGACAGGTGAGAGGAAGGAGAGGAGGAGAGCGGGAGAGAGGACAGAGAGGAGACAGATGGGAGAGAGGAGAGAGAGAGAAGGAGAGTGGGAGACAGGATAGAGGGGAGAGAGACAGGTGAAAAGGAACAAGAGTTAGAGAGAGGATAGAGGAGAGAGAGACAGGTGAAGAGGAAGAAGAGGGGGAGTGTGGGAGACAGGATAGAGAGGAGGGAGACAGGTGAAGAGGAAGGAGAGTGGGAGAGGACAGAGAGGAGACAGGTGATGAGGAAGGAGAGGAGGAGAGCGGGAGAGAGGACAGAGAGGAGAGAGACAGGTGGAGAGGAAAGAGAGGAGGAGAGTGGGAGACAGGATAGAGAGGAGAGAGACAGGTGAAGAGGAGGAAGAGGAGGGTAAGTGCCGTGGTGATGGAGGGGAGAGGTGACCTAGATTTGGTGGCAGAAAAACAGAACCAAACCGGAGCATGATGAATGCTGCCTCACACTTCATCTCTGGACCAGATTTTACCAGATCTGGCAACACGCCCCAGACTCAGGATACACATAACCTATTTATACACCTGCGCCCCACAGGGATATAACACCACTAATGACGAGAGACGATCACATGAAATGATAAAGGAAAAATTCAAAATGGGGCTGGACGATTTGGGAAAAATGCAGAATTGCAATTTTTCTGACCAGCTCTGAGATTTGTGATTTATGTTTTAATAATAAGATTCTGTTCAAAGTTCACATTTTAAACATGTCCAGGACAATTTACAAAATCACTGAAATATGAACCGACAAATTAATACAAGAATCACGTTTCAGCAGTGGTGGAACATAACGTAGTAAAAGTAGTAAAGTAGTGCACTTAAGTAAACCTAAAACATATACTTAAGTACATTTTAAAGTGGATGTTTTTTTACTTTTACTTCACTACATTTGAGAGCAGGTATCTGTACTTTCTACTCCACTGCATTTTGAACCGGACTAAAAAGTAAAAGTATTTTTTGTTATTGTTTGAGACCTGCTGAAAAGGCTGAGGGTTTATTTTTAAATCAAGTTTGTAATTTGAGCAAATTAAAATGTACAAATAAAAACAGAACAAAACGATCAATTCAGTTGTTTCTGTTGAACAAAATCCAGCACAAATCTTTATCACTAAAATCACTACATTTGATACATTTGATACATTTACTTTTATGTGAGTATTATTTTTCTCGGTTTCTATACTTTTATTTAAGTAACAAAATTGAGTACTTCTTCCACCACTGCATTTCAGAACATGTTTGTGCAGATCTAAACTACAGGGTTAACAGTTTTTATGCAGAATAACACAGGAGGTTTTGTTGTTTGTGGAGGAAATTATGGTACTGGAAAAACTGCGGCCTTAATAGCGTTCATTCTAATTACGATTTTGATTGAATTAGGGCTGAAAGATTCATCACAAAGTGTCATTTTGGGGCTTGTGTGACAAACGGTTTTAGTCCCGTTAATGAAACTACTGCACATCGCACCGGGTTTGTCAAGTTGTGCATTGTTTTGTATCATGATTTTGTATATTTATGGAGAACTGTGATGTGGGAACATGGGTGACGTAGGCTTGTGGGCGGAGCATTGGACAGAATCTTACAGCTAACCATTAGGAGGGTTGAATAGTAAGCATTGGACAGAATCTTACAGCTAACCATTAGGAGGGTTTGAATAGTACCCGGGAGAGATCACTAGATTACACAAACATGCATGGATGACATCTAAAACCTCTTCAGGCATGTTTTTGATGAGGGAACAACATTATAACTTGGTAGAAAGTTGATTTTGCATAATACCTCCTCTTTAATGTTCCTTTGTGTTTTTGTGATCTTAAATCCCCCTAATTTGTAAGTCCATGTTTTATAATTAGCTGTTGGTTTCTCCTTTCATTATATTAATTAGTCTCCTCCTGATCTGGCTTCTGTCTGCGTGCTGTTAACGACTTTCGGCTCAGAGGTTAAATGACTTCAGGACATGTTCAGATAATTTTCATGTAATTGTTCTTAATAGATTAGCCTTGGACCGACTCTTATGGTTCAAACTGCTCCAGGCTTCTGTATCCAATTTGACCTTAAAGTCTCTTTACCTGATTTTTACTGTTTTAAAAACGTAAAAAAAAACCATAAATAGTTCATTTTAAACGGTTTGCAGTGGTCCAAAGTTATTCCTCACTTACCTTATGCATTCTGAGCATTTTAATTATTCACCATGATGAGTTTATAAGCGCTTTTCAGTTTTACTGTCACGTATAATGCTAACAACAACTATCATGCTAAACCACACACTTACTGATTATCGTGGTCTTATACTTGTTCTGGTACATCTCAAGATCATTCTAAAGCTATTCAGGAAAGGTTCATTTCTGACCTGTGAATGGGACTTTTTAATATTGATATCTGCTCAAATTAGTATCTAGTTTCAATACTAGTTTTAGTATCAGTTAGTATCAGATTTTCGATACTTTTGACAACCTTAGACAGTACACAGTTCAAGAGCTGCTTATACAATATATTTGTACTGGGGCAAGACACATTTTGCTCAAATACATGGGAAGAAATCTGGTATAGGACCTTTAATCTGAACTTTTCCTTTGTCTCATGCAGATTTTTGAGTTGTTTTTTTTGCTAACCACAGACCAAAAACCCCATCTGCTGAAGCGAGCGCTGGGAGCCGTATTGAGAGATGAACAAGGCGTAATTGCTCGACCTTTGGAGAAGATTTTTGGCTTCGGTCCGGCGCAGAGACGTCTCAAAAGAAGCGGTTTTGTATCAGGCTAATGAGCGGCGCGCTTTCTGAGGCTTTTCAGATACATGCTACGCTAATCGCTACAGATGTGACGTTCGACAAAGAAACAGGAAGTGATTCTGAAATGAAAGGAGCCACGTTTAAGCTGTTTTGCATTAATTTTAATGCTTAAATGGATCTTCATGCATTCGGTTTGGCAACTTCAACATGGCTGTGCACATGGCAGAGTGGAGTGTTTTTAGTACCGTTATTGGAATTGTGAGATTAATTGTAATTTCATTAAAATTGCTACAGCTCAAATCTTATCATATTACAACAAAAATAACTAAAATCTTATCACTATTGCAAAGAAACTATTGAGACCTATTGAGAAAATTGAGGCCTTAAAAATATTGTTCCAGGTTTAATATATTGAACAATAAGTTGTAGTAATTATCGGTAAAGTGATTTCTCTCGAGTCCTATTCGAACCCTCCTTATAGTTAGCTGTAAGATTCTGCCCAGTGCTCCGCCCACAAGCCTACGCCATCCACGCTCCCACACGACTATTCTCCGTAAATATAGAAAAAAAACATGATACGAAACAATATACTACAACTTCACAAACCTGATGCGATGTGCGGTAGTTTCATTAACACCGATTGTAATGTGATAGTTCTGTGAAGGGGGAGTGACTTTTGACACAGTGTCAAAAACAAAAGTGAAAAAAAAGAAGAGGGAGAAGATGGGGAGTCCACTGATCTGAAGGTTGGCAGCTCGAATCCCTCTCTCGATATAAACATCATTGGTTGAGCAGTCAGATCCTTTGGCCCACAGGTTGCCGGTGCGATTCCAGCTCCCACAGATGAATACTGCCGTTGTGTCCTTGGGCAAGACACTTAGCCCCTCCCTTGCCCCGGGTGTCTGCGTACACTGGTGTAGGAATGTGTGTGTGAATGGGTGAATGATTCCTTGATGTAAAGCGCTTTGAGTGACTTGAAGGTGGGAAAGCAGTGTATAAAAATGTGAGGAGTAAGATGAGAGGGAGAGAGAGATGAGAGGAGGAAGGGAAAGGGGGGGAGCTTAAGAGAGGAGAGAGAGTGGGGGTGAAGGGGAAGGTAGAAAGTGGGAGAAGAGAGAGGGAGGAGGAGAGCGTGGGAGCGATGAAGAGGAGAGAGGGAGAGAGGGAGAGAGAAAGAGAGGAGGTGGAGTCTAGAGAGAGGGAGGGTAATGGGAGAGGAGAGGGAGAGAGAAGGAGGATGGGGAGGAGAAGAGAGGAGCAACAGGAGAGAGAGGAAAAGGGGGAGGAGAAGAGGAGGGGAGGGAAAAAGAGAGGGAGAGAGGAGAAGAGGGGGACGCTGGAGAGAGGAAAGAATGGGCAAGGAATAAGAGACAGAGGGAGGAGAGGAGGGATACAAAAACTTTCAAGGTGAATTCACATGTCAAGATTATTCAATCTGCAGTAATCCAAAAACCTTCATCTTGTTTTTAACATTAAAAACGTGGGTTGTTTTTTAAGACGATACAGCAGGAGATGTATTTACCTTGTTGACGTGTTTTGCTAGCGGCATGGGGCCAGTAATTGTGAATAATCGTAACATTTTGAATTAGATTTTGTGACATGCCATCGTCCTTATTTCGTTTTGTCTCAGTTTTGGTGTTTTTCTGTGACAGTTTGTTGGTCCTATTCTCAGCGCTGATTTCCCCTAGAGCCTGGATCAGAGGTCCTTCAGATCAGCCAATCAGAGGCCAGCACACACGCTACATGTGCTAGCGCTAAAATTAGCCCTCTCCAGTCCACATCTGCCATGACGCACTAGCACTGACAGGTAGCCATGACGCTGACGCCGCTAGCACCCCCCCCCTCATTCAAACACACTCACCTCCTCAGGCTAATGCAAACGACAGGGTAAACACTGGACAGTGCTTTATAATAAGAGTTAATGTTATGTAATGTTAATGCTGAGTAAACCTTTGCAGATTTTGATTATGTTTTAATCTACACAACCAGTCAAAAGTTTGGATACACTTTTTCATTTGTTTCTTCTTTATTTCCAGGATTATTTACACTGTAGATTCTCACTGAAAGCATCAAAACTATAAATGGCACATACGGAATGTAGTAAACAAAAATAAACTCAAAATAACTTTTAAATAACTTTTAGATTTTGATCACGGCTTTGCACTTTTGGCATTTCTTGACCCTGACAAGGCGCAGCTGTGAAGTGAAAACTATTTCAGGAGACTTCATCATGAAGCTCACTGAGAGAAGGCCAAGGGTTTGCAGCGCTGTCTACAAAGCCAAGGGTGGCTACTTTGAGGATTTGAATCTAAAATATAAGAAATATTTAGTTATGTAAGTTTTTTTTTTCTTTGCTACATAATTCCACATCGTGCGTCATATATATTTTATGTCTTCTGTATGTCTAAAATGTAGAAAGTAGTAAACATAAAAAAAAAAGCTTTGAAGCTGTGTCCAAACTTTTGCCTGGTAGTGTAATTTCATCATTAAAAACATACCTGGAGTTCTGTTTAAATAATAGAAGTGATAAAAAGAGGATGAGACATTTGAAAGTCTGTGTGATTTTTAGCATGTAAATCTAGGGTGTGAGCACGTGCGATGGCGTGGGATCTATAAAAAGGCAACTTGATGTGGGATTGTGCGCTACTGTCGGCTAACTCTGCACCTTGTGTATGGAGTTTTCAGGGACGAGGCAGAGGTAGTTTGTGTTTAGTGCATAGTGATAGTGCATAGTTTAGTGATGGATACAGATCCCTTTACTTTATATTTCCAAGAAATATCAAGTAATGTGCTCACTGAATCACAACTGTCTGTGGGGAATAGATGAAATGGTTTGTATTTTTTTGTTTTATATTATATAAAGAGAAGCTGATGCCATAATCGCTGGACATAATGATAAAAAAGCAAGTGTCCAACTGTCAAAGACACTGCTGTCATATGCATGGACCTGTATCAAAGCTCTACTACCCCTCCTCCTCCTCCTCCTCCT
>JACM01051480.1:0-26560 GCA_000787095.1 Periophthalmodon schlosseri | reverse complement strand
AATAAAAATTAAATAAAATAAAATAAAAAATAATTAAATTAAGAAAACATAAAATTAATAAAATAAAATGTAATAAATAAATAAATAAGTCAATATGATGTGTATTTGAAACTCAATTTTGATAATGAGAAAACGGCTCGCTAATCAGTACTGATTTCGATACCACAATGGTAATAACAAGATAATAGTTTCTTTAAAGGAACTGCATGGAGCCTGCACTTACTGTTTTAAAAAGGTATTACAATCACAACTGAACCTGTGTTGCCAGATCCTTAACCTGCAGATAGAGGACCCAGACTCGTTTATCTCATTCTCAGTATATGGACAGGCCAGAAACAACTTGGTCATCATGTCCAATGTTTTTGTAATTGAGAATAAATCAGTATTAGAATTGTTATCAGTAAAAGCCATATTTGATTTGAACATGTTTACCTCACATCTGGAGACACAGTTCAGTCATGTTTATGGAATGTGAATTTAAAATCAAAATCTTACATATAGTTTATTTAATATTACCCTGTGATCATATTAGTTCTGATATATAGACATAGCTCAAGACCAGTATCGATACTTGTTCAAATGAGTATCAAGTTTTGATACTGCGTTGATTGGGGTGTGGTAATCTTTTTTTCTTCTCTTTTTTTACAACCCTATTTTAACACCTTGAAACTTTTATCCTTTTACACTCTTTGTGTTTATTTTTTTACTGTTGATTTAATGATTTACAAGTAGGCCTGTCACTATAACAAATGTTGATGTTCGACATATCGCTGAAGTAAATATAGACGATAAACAATAATACTGAAACTGATTTAAAACTGACACAAAAATCCAAGAGCTGATTTAAACCACAAAAACTATTCTAAATCTACAATATTGCTAACAAATCAAGTAGCCAAAATCATATAGCCACAAATTAACCAAAAATCTCCCAGTAGTGCAAAGAAAAAGTACACACAATAAATATTGACCTTAAAAAATATAGACAGGCCTAGCAAAATAAAAATGAAATCTGTCAACTGGACAAAACTTTGTAGGAGAGACTTACTTAGCAAAGTCATTCAAGCCCCTAATGAGTGATTTCACACCTAATAGCATCCTGACTATGTCCTTTGACTATGCTAAGTAGGACTCAGGCACAGTGCACACTAGTTGTGCTATGCTAAGTAGGACTCAGGCACAGTGCACACTTAGTGTAGCTCAATAGATCTAGCCTACATACAGAAACTGTAAACAATAGTTGTTTTGAGTTTCAATGTAGTTAGCTCCTCCCTTCAGACAGATATAAGGCAGTGTCCAACGGTAATCTGACCAGAACTAAAGAAGCGGCTTGGACGAGCAGCGAAACGTCTTCACTCTTACAACTTTTTGTCCAGTTGACAGATTTTATTTTTCTTTCGCTATGGATCAGACCTGGACGACTGAGAGATTACACAGATATAGACAGGCCTAATTAGAAAAAATGACACTGATGATGAAATGATGAACATAAAAAAAAATAATGACAATAAATTACGAAACACGATTAGCTAGAACACATTAGCTGAAATTAGCCTGTATACGTTGCCGCCGCGCTATACGACTAAACCGCCCGCCAATTCCCAAACCCAATCTACAAGCCCATGTTTTGTCCAGGTTTCATATTTGCCCTATGCTATCCCATCATACCTCCGTGTTCTCCTGACATTAGCATAGCATAGCCCGCATACCGCGCGGTGCACTCTTAAAACGCTAATGGTTATTGCCTGTTCCACACCATTAGGCCCAAATTTACATCCACAATGTTTCTGCTCAGACAATGGGATTTGGTAATGGGACATTTGAATCATAACAGGTACTCAGCTCCTAAGTCCTGCGAGTCAATTTATATTCCCATAACTGCATTTCATTTATTTATAGCGGCCATATTGGAATTGAAAGCAGTTAATTTGCACATATTGGTTGGCCTTCCTTCCATATCCTCTTCTCTGTACCTTATACATTCTAGTTGTGAACAAAGACAACTCTTTGAAGGAGCTGTCAGTATTTTTGGTGACATCTGGTGGTGGAAATGTTAATGGCTATTTATTAAAGGTCCTATATTACGCAAAATTGACTCCTGTGGGGTTTAAGTCATGTTAAAATGTTGTTACCTCATCAAAAACATACCTGGAGTTGTGTTTTGTTTCATTGACACATGTTTGAGTAACTCTTTATTATTAGTCTGTCTACATCTCCAAAGCTCAAAATGCTCTGTTCCACCTTGTGATGTCATGAAGTGGTTTTCAAGTTAACAACAACTAAAGGTAAAAGTTACCTTTAGTTCAGAAGAGATTGGAAATTCCACGGCTAAAATGATCCAAATGATTCTAGTGAAGGTGTATGGGGTTTAAAAACACAGTAGAGCACTTCCTGTATTACCACATGACATCACAAGGTGGAACAGAGTGGTTTTTTTTGAGAGAAGAACTAAATATGCAGGGTTTGTGTGTTAAACATGGGTTGTGTACCACAGTGGACCTTTAACTAATATTAAAATAGATACATTTCTGGAATATTATAGCCAAAGGAACAACATCTCCATGGAAACAAGCGGAAGAAGGGACTCCTCCAGACCAGATAAGAGTCAGGTTTGTGGAGATGCAAGTCTGCTCAGATTAAAGTCTTGATTTTTTTCCTAGTTTTTCAGTGCAATAAAAACAACATATTAAAAAATAAATATTAAAAATATTAAAAATAAAATAGAAATGAGGCTTAAAAGTTACACAGCGGCGCTTTAAATGAACAGTTTAACAAAATAAAACAGGATTAAACATCCCATATTAGTCAAATATTATGGATGCTGTTCACTTTGCAATTATCTTACTTACAATCGATCACGTTTTATTATGGCTTTAGTGAACATGTTTGTGAAAATAAGCCGTTGTCATGGCGATAAACCCAATATAGCGTGGAATACTGGACCTCCTCTTTAACTTTTATCACTCTGCCGAGCCCCGTAGTCTGGAGCTGTGCCTGATATGAACCTCTTAAATCTCCGACATTAAAATCTCACTGCTCTGCCTCCTCCATCAGCTGTAAACCTCCACACAGAACAAGAAGAAGGAGACAAAGAGGCCTGAGACCGGCCTGAACCAGGACTCAACCAGGACTAGAACAGGACTAAGCAAGGACTCAACCAGGACTAAGCAAGGACTGAATCAGGACTCAACCAGGACTCAACCAGGACTAAGCAAAGACTGAATAGAATGTGCAATACTTTGTATGGTGCAACAATGGGAACTGTGCAATGAATGTAATGTGCAATTATGGGAACTGTGCAGTGATTGGAATGTGCAATTCTTGGATGGTTTTTTAAATTATTAATGTTTTGACCCTTTTGTGACCTCAGCCCTTGGGACAACGGATGGAAATTAGCCTTTGCTCATAATCCGGCGTGTTTACGCTCATGTTAAATCATGTATGTTCATTTACGCGCAATGTCTCAACCAAATAAATAAATTAAAAAATAAAAATAAAAAAAAAGAATTAGGACTCAACCAGGACTCAGCCAGAACTAAACAAGGACTAAGCAAGGATTGAATCAGGAATCAACCGGGACTAAACCAGGACTAAACCAGGACTAAGCAAGAACTCAACCAGGTCTCAACCAGGACTAAACAAGGCCTGAATCTGGTTTAGGAAATAGGGCTGATACAGACCTGGAAATGTAGTTTGGACTTGATGTACTCCTTCTTTAGACTTAGTTCAGACCTGGTTTAGTTCTCGTTTAATCTTTAGTCCTGGTTTAGATCTGGATCCGGATGTGGAACCAAAACATTACCGATACCAAAACAAAAACTAAGGACTAAACCAGAGCTAAACCAGCACTAAACCAAGACTAAGCAAGGACTCAACCAGGACTAAACCAAGACAGGATTGAACCAGGACTAAACCAGGACAGAACCTGAGCTATACATGGACCGAAGAAGACTTAGGCTAGAACTTAACCAAAACAGAACCAGGACTGAATCAGGATTCAACCAGGACTGAACAAAAATAGAACCAGTACCAAAGTCCAAAGCCTAAAGATAGACTAAACGAGGGCTAAACAAGGATTAAACCAGGACTAAACCAGGGATGGGCCGAGGCCAAACCAGCAGGACCAGGACTAACCTAACTTAACAATGAACAAGGACTAACCCAGGACTAAACCATGAGTGGAAACAGGACTAAACCAGGACTAAACCAGGGATGGGCCGAGGCCAAACCAGCAGGACCAGGACTAACCTAATTTAACAATGAACAAGGACTAAACCAGGACTAAACCATGAGTGGAAACAGGACTAAACCAGGACTGAACAAAACTGAACCAAAGTACCAAAGTCCAAATTCTAAAACTGGACTAAACCAGGACTAAACCAGTAGGTCTCAGCATTTGTTAATCCAGATCCAGATTCCTCTCTGGCTCAGATGCGGGTGCTCTATGGTGAGAGCCCAAATCCGGGTACTCATCATGGAGAGCCCGGTATTGGTTTGTGTGATAGAAATGGATTAAACAGATTAGACTAAAGGCCGCTCTAAACGAAGCCTCTCCTGGTTCTGTCGCTGGGAGATAAATGTGACCATGTCGATATGAGATACAGGTCTGCTTCATCTGACAGAGGAAATACACACCTGGTTTAGACCTGGTTTAGACCTGGTTTAGTCCTGTTTTAGACCTGGTTTAGACCTGGTTTAGACCTGGTTTAGTCCTGTTTTAGTCCTGGTTTAGACCTGGTTTAGACTTAGTTTAAACCTGGTTTAATCTTGGTCTAGCCCTGGTTTAGTCCTGGTTTAGACTTGGTTTAGACCTGGTTTAGACCTGGTTTAGACCTGGTTTAGACCTGGTTTAGACCTGGTTTAGACCTGGTTTAGACCTGGTTTAGACCTGGTTTAGACCTGGTTTAGACCTGGTTTAGACCTGGTTTAGACCTGGTTTAGACCTGGTTTAGACCTGGTTTAGACCTGGTTTAGACCTGGTTTAGACCTGGTTTAGACCTGGTTTAGACCTGGTTTAGACCTGGTTTAGACCTGGTTTAGACCTGGTTTAGACCTGGTTTAGACCTGGTTTAGACCTGGTTTAGACCTGGTTTAGACCTGGTTTAGACCTGGTTTAGACCTGGTTTAGACCTGGTTTAGACCTGGTTTAGACCTGGTTTAGACCTGGTTTAGACCTGGTTTAGACCTGGTTTAGACCTGGTTTAGACCTGGTTTAGACCTGGTTTAGACCTGGTTTAGACCTGGTTTAGACCTGGTTTAGACCTGGTTTAGACCTGGTTTAATCCTGGTTTAATCCTGGTTTAAACCTGGTTTAGTCCTAGTTTAGACCTGGTTTAGTTCTGGTTTAGCCCTTGTTTAATCGTCATAGTTTAGTTCTCGTTTAGTCCCTGGATCTGTAGTTTAATTGCTTTACTCTGATTCTGATTTAATCCACTTTCATTTCTGGTTTAGACCTGGTTTAGTCCTGGTTTAGACCTGGTTTAGAACTGGTTTAGACCTGGTTTAATCCGGTATGATTCATGGTTTAGACTAATCCTGGGTCATAATTTATGGGATCGGATCTATAATTAAGTTTAGACCTTGTTTAGTCCACCTCTCGACCTTTAAACCTATTTAAGACCCAGTTTGGTCCTGGTTCAGACCCACCATCCCACACTTGGTTTAGTCCTGGGGCTAGACTCGCTTAGACTGGGGTTGGATCCTTAAGTATCCAACCTAAAATCTGGTTTAGACCTGTTTTAATCCTGGTTTAGACCCGACTGGTAGAAATATTCTTTTCAAACATGGAATACACTAAACTCTCCTTATAGGCTCTTCATGTAGAACCTTTGCATGAGGATTTTGCAGATTTTTTTTTAAGACAGATGCCCTTCCTTTTACAACCCGCTGCATTACCGATTGCGCTCCGGTGGGATTTGAACCAGCAGCTTTCCTGTTTTCTGACAAATGCTTAACCACTGCACTCAACGTAACTATTTTTCCACATTGGCTAAATAAATTGGAGACTGAAGGATAGTGACAGAACATACCTGCTCCTGGTTTCTCATGTAGTCCACACGTTGGTATAGGCTGCCACCTGCTGTCCGTTTGGGGTAAGTACGTCCATAGTGCTTCAAGCCACTCAAAATGTTCATGTTGAGGATTTAGTTTTTTCTTAGTGGCAAAAGAGGTTGGTAATACAGCTCCCTGGATGTAAGCCACCATTAAAATCCACAGAAGAAGAAGACATCTATGTTTAATTTAAATAGGCTACCTGCCTTACGTGATGGAGGTTTAATTCATTCATAAAAATAATAATAAAAAACAGGAACACCTCTTTTGTGTCAATGCTTTTAATACCGAAAGCTGAGAAAGGGTTTCGCAATATTTATTTCATTCATATCAAAGGCCCTCTACTCAGTTTTTCCCCATGTATTTGAGCTAAACGTGTCTTGACCCGGTACAGATGTATTGCACTGCTGTTAGCTTTACCGTCGCAGCAAAACTCCGCTCTGGTCTCTGAAAGTTCTGCGAATCGCTTATAAACTCATCGCGGTGAATAATTGGGATGTTCGGAAATGCAAAAGGTAAGTGAGGAATAACTTTGGACCACCGCAAACTCTCGTGTGACTGAGCTCCACGCGCTGCCGCTAACGCCTCTTTTCTACGCTTTGCTTGGGGCCACGTTGGAGAAGGTCCCTCCAGCTGAGTTGCGTTTCCAGGCCGACTTCAGAAATTAGGGAAGGCCATAGACTGTATGTAGAAGTGGACTAAGGGAGTGTCACGTGACCCATAGCGTTCGGTTGCGGTCAAATGAAGCTAATCGAGGCTAGCGGTTATAGCGGCTAATCTGCGACCAGGGACCACACTTGGAAATCCGAGCGCGTGTATCATAGCGACCAATCGGGAGCAAGGGTGTTGAAGATAACGCCGCTTCCTGCTCGCTAGGTTGACGGGGGGCGGGCACTTAGCAACGCTGTCAATCAAACCTTTTGCTAACGCTAGTGGGAGCGGCTCTGGGGAAAGAGGGCATCTGAATGGTCTGTTATTAATGTTCTTATCTTCATTTAGGGACACAAGAGCGAAATAAAAACGCGAGATCACACAGAGTGGGTTAAAGCGAACATTTTAAGACCGAAATGACGAGCCTGAAACTTATTAGAAGCTTATTACGACCGCGTTTATCCGACATCTTGTTCTTTCGGTCATTACCCAAAGCTCATGACCATAGGTGAGAGAAGGACCAGAGATCTGACCCAGGACTAAACCGGGACTAAACCAGGATCTTAGAGTAGGAACTCAGATTAGCATTAGCATTAAATCTTTACCTTTTGACTCCTTCTATCAGTATGAATCTTTAATCAGTGTATCCGCTCCATACACAGCCAAATACAAGCTTTTATTCCCCTTTATCTACTTGTTACACATTACCTTGAATGTGTGAAGTGAGTCACTGTAACCTCGTGTAACCTGAGTAATCGGTAGATATCGAACATGAATTTGCTATAAAATGGAGTCATATTTTTGTAACAGTTTGACATAAATATTGAAATATTTGGGAAGTCAAATAACTGTTACTTCCAGATAATTACTCTTACTTGCGGTAGAAGCTTTCCAAATACATTTATTACTTTTCATTTTTGACCAGTACTTCTACTTAAGATAGATATTTGAAAGTAATCTTAGTAATGTTGTCACGATCGGTACTAAAATTTCAAACTCAATAGACTTGATTCTCAAAACTGATTCTTTTTATTTAAACAATAGAATCAATACTGATTCCGATACCACGATAATTTAAAAAAAACCTGTTTATTTAAACAATAGAGTATAAATGGTAGCACTTTCTTTTATATTCCCACGTGGCCTTATATCTGTGTAATCCCTCAGTCGTCCAGGTAGGTTCTGTGGACAATATACAAGTGTAATACGTTGCTTACTTTCTTACAAAGGTGCAAATCGTTCTGTTTCCCATGCAGCAGTGGCCATACATCACACTAAGGGAAGATAACAGCTATGTTCTGGTCATTTTGCTTAATGCCACATTTCTTATCTCATCTCAGAAATGTGTGACCACCACTCAGGGAGGGTTATAAAACACTCACCTTGTTCGACTTTGCTTTAAATTTCTTAATGTGTAACCCCACTCTGGGAGGGTTGTAAAATCTCACCCTGTTAGACTTTGCTTCAGACACCAGTTCAGACACTAGTCACTTGATTCTTCTGAATTTTGCTGGACGGTTCCTTCAACCCGACTGTATTGCTGTAACCGACAGTAAAGATCTACAGAACGATTCCTGTGCCTCTGCGCCTGTTCTTCATGCAACAGAACAGAAACCGTTCCATAGTGGTCCATGGGCGTATACTATATGTCTATGTGTCTTATACTTGTTCTGATACAGCTCAAGATCATTCTGAAGCTCTTCAGGAAAGGTTCATTTCTGTCCAATGCGACTTTTTTAGTATCAATACTTGCTCAAATGAGTATCTAGTTTAAAGTATCGATTAGTATCGATACTTTTGACAACCCTAAATAAGTCCAAGTAAACTGTTGTACTGTCCCTTTAATTCCACGGGCCTCCTGCAGTTTTTTCCTGGGGAATGTGGATGAATAACTTTACAA
The DNA here is from genome assembly GCA_000787095.1 of Periophthalmodon schlosseri. Lineage (NCBI taxonomy): Eukaryota > Metazoa > Chordata > Actinopteri > Gobiiformes > Gobiidae > Periophthalmodon > Periophthalmodon schlosseri. The sequence continues at coordinate 17,958 of JACM01051480.1, read as the reverse complement.
TTCACGCCCCATTTGACATAAACTAACCAAAGGGAGGGGCTTGGCTGGTTTAAGTGGCCTCTGTGGCACTGTGTCCTCACTATCAACATGGCCGTGCGACTGTTCGAAGACAAGGATCACGCCGCGAACTACCTCAAGTACAGAGTGACCCCCAATGAGGTGGTCAGCCAGATCATGGGGCTACTTAAGAAAAGGGTGAGGAAACGATTTGGAAAAGTTGTTAATTAATGTGGTTAGACTGGCAAAGTATAGTAGCCAAAATCTGCTTGACTTTTGTGAGCTTTGAGCCATGTTAGAAGATTGAAAGTACAACCATCTAGGTAAAGTTCCTCCAGGTATTTTGTAATGTCAAAATCCCGCTAAAATCTACTAAATATGGTCCATGGACCTTTCGAAATAAAATCTCGTCGGTTTTGACGAGATGCAACATGCTTTTATTGTGAAAAGGTGTAAAAATGACAACGCACTAAATCTGCGTAAAAGACAAAAGCAGCGGGGTCCAAAATGCGTTTAGCTTACGTTAAAGGACTAAAACATGCAATTTACTTGAAATAAATAGTTTAAAGTTACAGTATGTAAATTTTAGGAGGTGACACGTCAACAGCGTGATTCCATAGAAATAGAAAGTTAAAACCATACTCCATGAACATGCTGAACATTCTTCATGGAGATAGATGTTTCATGCCATACAGTGGAAGATAATTGCTAAAGGAACTACATTTCTATGGAAACAAGCAGGAGGAGGTCGGCTAAGTGAGAGCCAGGTCTGTGGAGACGCAAGCCCGCTCACAGTAAGAACGCTTTTTTAATTTTTTTTTTCAGTGCAATAAAAACATGCAAAATGAAAAAAAAAAAAAAAAAAAAAAAAAGAAAGAAACACGCCTTAATTTTAGTTTATTTTTTGGGAGGGTTATAAAACACTGGTGCAATCTCACCCTGTTAGACGCTGCTTCAGACACTAGTCACTTGACTCTGCTTTGAATTTTGCTGGACACTGCATTTAACCCAACTGTATTGCTGTAACCAACAAGAAAGATCTACAGAACGTTTCCCGTGCCTCTGCACCTGTTCTTCACGCAAACAGAACAGAAACCGACAGTTCCACAGTGGTCCATGGGCGTATACTAGTCTATGTGTCTTATACTTGTTCTGATGCAGCTCAAGATCACTCTAAGAAAGATTCATTTCTGTCCAATGCGACTTTTTTAGTATCGATACTTACAAATGAGGATCTTTAAAGTATTGATTAGTATCGATACTTTTGACAACCCTAAATACCCCAAGTAAACTCTTGTACTGTCCCTTTAATTCCACGGGCCTCCTGCAGTTTTTTCCTGGGGAATGTGGATGAATAACTTTTCAATTCACGCCCCATTTGGCATAAACTAACCAAAGGGAGGAGCTTGGCTGCTTTAAGTGGCCTCTGTGGCACTGTGTCCTCACTATCAACATGGCCGTGCGACTGTACGAAGACAAGGATCACGCCGCGAATTACCTCAAGTACAGAGTGACCCCCAATGAGGTGGTCAGCCAGATCATGGGGCTACTTAAGAAAAGGGTGAGGAAACGATTTGGAAAAGTTGTTAGTCAATGTGGTTAGGAGCCAAAATCTGCTCCTGTATTATGCAAACTTGTTAGAACGTTGTTACCTCCTCAAAAACATACCTTGAGTTGCGTTTTGTTTCATTTGCACATGTTTGAGTAATCCTGGTTTATTAGTCTGTCTACATCTCCAAAGCTCAAAACGCTCTGTTCCACCTCGTGATGTCATGAAGCGGTAGTTTCAAGTTAACATTTATTAGTCTGTCTACATCTCCAAAGCTCAAAACGCTCTGTTCCACCTCGTGATGTCATGAAGCGGTAGTTTTCAAGTTAACAGCTACTTTTTACCGTTAGTTCAGTAGAGATTGGCAATTCCAGGGAATGAATGAAATGATCCAAATGATTCTAGTGACGCTGTATGAAGTTTAAAACACAGTGGTGCACTTCCTGTATTACCACATGACATCACAAGGTGCAACAGTGTGTTTTCTGTTTGAGAGCTCAGCTTAAATATGCAGGATTTGTGTGTTAAACATGTGTGAATGAAACAAAACACAACTCCAGGTCTGTTTGTGATGAGGAAACAACTTTATAACATAGACCAGAAAATAAAGTAAAGTATAAAGTATGGGCCCTTTAAGATTTGATCGTTTTTGCAAAGCGATCCGTAGTTTAACCTATAGATTCGACTAACAAACAAGATCACGCGGTGCACTAGGCCTACCTCAAATACCCAGTGACCCCAGCGAGGTGTTTCTGCAGATCTTAGGACTGGTCAAGCAACGCGTAACAAGGATAACTTTTGGGGAATTTTAGCCTATTTCACGATGGACAACTTTTGGAATTTTGCAAACTTACGGCACAATTTGGAACGATTCATTTGCGCAATTGATTCTGGATACGTTACGTCGCGTAGTTTTGGTGCAATACGGGGGAGACGCGAGAAGGACGTGCCCGGAGGAGTGGAGCGTTTCGCCGGGGAGGGACAGGCAGTCGTGGCCGCTCAAACCGTCCTCCGATGCGGGTAGTTGCAGAGCTGAGAGCCGCCGAATCTTACCGTGCGTCGCTTGTTTATGATTTGTTTCATTACAGGCCGTGTCTTTATTTGGAATTTGTAGCCAAAATTCACGGTAAAGTTCCACCAGGTATTTTGTAATGTCAAAGTCCCGCTAAAATCTACTAAATATGGTCCATGGACCTTTCAAAATAAAATAGCCGGCTTTGACGAGATGCAGACATGCTTTTATTGTGAAAAGGTGTACAAATGACAACGCACTAAATCTGCGTAAAAGACAAACGCAGCGAAATGTGTTCAGCTAAAACATGCAATTTACTTGAAATAAATAGTTTAAAGTTACAGTATGTAAATTTCAGGAGGTGGCACGTCAACAACGTGATTCCATAGAAATAGAAAGTTAAAACCCTAACCCGGAACATTCTCCATGAAGATCGATATGTTTCATGTCATACAGTGGAAGATAATTGCTAAAGGAACTACATTTCTATGGAAACAAGCAGGAGGAGGTCGCCTAAGTGAGAGTCAGGTCTGTGGAGACGCAAACCCGCTCACAGTAAGAACGCATTTGTTTTTGTTTTGTTTTTTTTCAGTGCAATAAAAACATGCAAAATGGAAAAAAAAAAAAAAAAGAAAAGAAACATGCCTTTATTTTAGTCTATTTTTTGTCTTAAAAAGTCACATACTGTGGCTTTAACATTACATTTAAAAGAATTATCTGGTTATGCGCAGATGACACACAACTTATTGTTATCGGCACATTTTTATTGGAAAAACATAACTAAAATGCAAAAGAATACAGGAATCTATGTCATTTTTGGCTAAAATTCTCAGACAAACCCCCTACAGGTTTGAGTGACTTTTTTTTTTTTTTTTTTTTACCGCACAGAAAAAGGGGGCTTGTAGGTGGTGATGATAGATTTCATGGCCCTTCAATTTTATTGTTTTCATTTTGAATCCCAAACCTTGATAACCACCAACATCTATTTATTTCTGTTTAATGACGGTGGATGCCAGTCCGGTTTGGCACAGAAGTGGGTGGGCTGTAAAAGGGCCCTAGTGTTCGCTGTAGCCTACACATTCAGAATACAAATGTTAGCCAAACCTGTGAAACTTTTTTTTTTTTAAAGGTACTCGGAGCCTTCTTGTCTCCATTAAGATGTTATTGCTTTGCCTGGAATATCCCACAGTATGGCATTAAACATGTCAGTCTTCATGGAGACAATTATGTGATGTGAATAGACCAAGTTACAGGTCAGATCTGTGGATCGGTGAGAAAGCATGTTATTCAAGAGAGCCTTGCTATAAAACATTTGCAATTGAATAAATGGAATCATGGGGTTTGGACGTCGCATCTGAAAAGTTACACAGTACAACTTTACTGCATCAAATTCGTCTTTTTGTGGGATTTTAGCAGCTTTTTTCTTTCTTTTTAAAAATACTTACTCACATACTTTGAGGAGGATGGTAGGGCTGGGGTTGGACCACCAAATTAAAGCCTGACCTGTAAATGAAAATTAATAAAATGTGTATTTTTCAAAATGCCATAAATGAGATTTTACACAGAAAAAATAAATTGAATATTTTATATTTTTGGAAATATGCAACCCCAGAGTACTGTTTGATAAAACTGTATGCTACAACTTCACAAACCCGGTACAATGTGGTGTGATTTCATTAGCAGGATGCTCGCTGATTGTGTTGTGTTAGCGCTTTGAAGGGGGAGTGATGTCAAAAACGAGAGTGACATTAATTAATATGTTAATACGTTGTTTCTGGTGAATATAGTATTTTCAGAACAATAAAAGGTAACATGGTGATCGAAATATTTTATGTGTTAGCAGTTAATACCCTCTTCAATTATAAAAACATTGGACACGTTTTGGTTCTCAAGACAATTATCCAATCAGAAAGCAGAATGAGCCTCACACGAGTCTCTTATTTGGGTTGCCAGTTCCAATGCTGAAATCCAGTTGGTTTAAACCTAAAATGCCTCTTTCTGATCTGAATCGTTCCTGCCCAAACGCCAGCATCTGCAGCCAATCATGAACCAGTGCTAGTGCAGCCTCTGCAGCTCAGTGAGTGAATTCTGGAGGTTCTGAGCTTTCACATGAGGCCTGTTCAAATACTGAGAATGAGGAAAACTTGTATGTGTCTCTATCTGCAGGTTAAGGCTCTGGCAACACAGGTTCAGTTGTGATTGTAGTAGCTTTTTTTTAAAACGGCAAGTTTGCAGGCTACAAACAGTTCCTTTTCGTATTTTTACTTAATATTTCCGTGACTATACCATTTTTCAGAACATCATTATCATTCACTGTACGTTTGTTACATCATATTCTGATGCAGAAACCTGTATACGTCCCCAAACTGTCCCCTTCTTCCTCCCACAGATGACACTGCCTGGTAAACTAGCCGTAGACGTGGGCTGCGGGTCCGGGCAGGGCACCGTTCTCCTAGCGCCATATTTCACCCAAGTCATCGGCACGGACGTAAGCCCCGCCCAGCTCGAGTACGCACAGGTCAATCAGAAGTGTGACAATGTTTCATACAGGTACTGACATGAACGTTTTGTAATGTTATAGGTATGAAGCGTTCCATATTACGCTGTTTTCTGATCTATGTTGTAATGTTGTTTCCAGTGATGGGAAGAATACCATCAGTTAATACCCCATAGAAGTAAAATACCCCCTCTTTGACATAACTCTGGTTCTATGAGTGCGCATTCTTGGGCTTTGGGGATTTTTAAAAACTCCACTCTCTAACACGGTATGGCCTTAAACTATCTTCATAGAGACAAGCAAGTAACGCCACTATAAGCCAAGTTACAAGTCAGACCACTTACAGTAAGAATGTATGTTTTTTGAGCAATATATCAATCAATTAATCAATATCATTGTATTTGAATTAAGCACATGGAGCAGTAAAATACAATAATAATAAAAAGCTCAAACAAAAGTCTCAGGGTCATCAGATCCAGTGTCGGGGCAGTTTGAGGAAAGTAAGAGCCCTCAGGACAAAAGTGTCGGAGATGTACTTTGGTGCTGGGCCACGTAGAGACTTGTAACAAGCAGAGCTGCTTTAACGTCTATTCTCTGAGCCACAGGAGCCAGTGCAGAGACCTGAGCACAGGACTTATGTGCTCGTACTTCCTGGTTCTAGTCAGGACCCGAGCAGCAGCGTTCTGGATGTACTGCAGCTGTCTTAACGCTCGTTTGGAGAGGCTTTGACAGTATACCTTTGATTTTTGCAATGTTTTTTTAGATGGTAAAAAGCTACAGATGTTATTGATTTGATGTGGCTGTTAAAGTTCAAGTCTGAGTCCATTATTACCCCTAGATTTCTAGCCTAAGTGTCCCTCCACTGTGTCCTGCCAGGTGAACTCTGGAGCCAGGAAACAGGAAAGCCTCTGATAAGCCTCTCTCTCACTCCACTCTATTGTTTCGTTCGGTGATGAGACGGGCCATTTCCTCTGGAACGTTTTCTGCCATATTTGGTGTAGAAAGTCTGTTGCATTTCAGAGCTCGCTGGTTAGCGTTGCTGGCCCCATGCAGTGTCCCCTTGGATACAGGAAAAACAAACTGATCACATCACACAATCCAACAGTCCTTAACTTCCGTCCTTTGAACTAGGCATGCAGCACTTTTTAGTTGGTCAAAATCCCAAAATGTTAAGTTAAAAATATAAGCTAAAAATTTTAAGTGTTCCAGCCAGTTAGCCACAAGAGCAGCCTGTATATAAACATCTGTAATTTAATAAATGCAAAACAAATAAGTTTAATTATTTTACACTGCGACATTCCAGGCAAAGCAGTAACATTATACCTTTAACTGATTCTACAATATTTTACCAAACCAATTTCCCATGTTATTTCTGCGTATGTGGTCTTTCCAGGCAGTGTCCGGCGGAGGATCTCCCGTTTGAGAGCGGCTCCGTTGACCTGCTGACCTCCATGACGGCGGCGCACTGGTTCGATCGGCCGCGCTTCCTGGAGGAGGCGGGGCGAGTGCTGAGGGGCGGGGGCTGTCTGGCTCTGCTCTCGTACGCCATGGACATGTACCTGGAGCACGGAGACGTCACCGACAAACTCCAACGGGTCTGCGAAGAGGTTAGAACTCTACTACGCACATGCATGCGACAGCTTTTCGTGTGTTTCTAATTCTAACTTGGTTTGGTGGGGCAGTACCTGTGGTAAATATTTATTACAGTTTTACATCAGTTAGGTGGCAGTTTGTTGGAAGAAAAGTTGAAAAGAAAAGTACAAAAATACAGCGGAGAGTTCTAAAACAAATACCTCTACCTGTGTCGTCAACATGGAAAACAGGAACAATTTACGCACAAGGAAGACATTTTTCTTTCATTTTAAACGTCGATTTAACAGTATAAAGCTGTTGTCATTTCTTTTTGTTAGCCTAATCATATCATATTGTTTTGGCTCTTGTTAGAATTATGGTTGCTACAGGTAAAAAATTTACTCCTGCGTATGTCATACGAGCCCCGGGGCCTAAACATGGCCGCTCATTGAAGACGACAGATGGATTTTGAGCTGAGAAAAAGTTTATGATTTGAAAATAGTTAAAAATCGCCACAAAATTCGACCTTTGTGAAAGCTGTAGGTGTCCCGTCAGCCGAACACGAGCAGTTTGTGATGACATAACGCTCTATGAGAAAAATCCTTTCTGGGTAGGAGGGATTTTTCCGTTGTAGTACCAATGAGTGGCCACTAATCCAATTCGAGACAGCTCTAAGCTAACAATACCTTATCCAGTTATTTTAATAGATCCATGATGTCATGTCTGCTGCCGTGTCAAACCAGGAAGTAAAATTATTAACTTCACCAAAAAACCCCAAAAACATTACAACATTAAAATTAAAAAATAAAAAAGTAGGAAATATTTGAGTAGTCTAACTTCTATTACACTTAAGAAACGAAAGAAAACAACCAGTTATTTTAATAGATCCATGATGTCATATCTGCTGCCGTGTCCAACCAGGTAAAATTATTAACTTCACCAAAAAAACCCCAAAAACATTACAATATTAAAATTAAAAAATTAAAAACTAGGAAATATTTGAGTAGTCTAACTTGTATTACACTCAAGAAACGAAAGAAAACAAGGTAGTGGCGTGTCCTGCTTGTTTCCATGGAGATTAATCCCTTACTTTGGAACCCTATCTTCTAATTTAATCTAATCAATCTATTTACTTACTAATTTAACCTAATGCCATCTTTTTTTTATGGGGAACATTACAATATTAAAATTAAAAAATTAAAAACTAGGAAATATTTGAGTAGTCTAACTTGTATTACACTCAAGAAACGAAAGAAAACAAGGTAGTGGCGTGTCCTGCTTGTTTCCATGGAGATTAATCCCTTACTTTGTAACCTTTTGAAATCTAATCAATCTATTTACTTACTAATTTAACATAATGCCATCTTTTATTTTATGGGGAAAGGCCCCGTAATTGTTGAAATTAAATGATCATGCAAGCTAATTTATCATTTTGGATTACGCTGCAACCACCATCACCACATTTATTTATTTTTCAGTGTTACACCGCCCTGATTCCGTACCGAAACCCTCACCTCGGCTCCGGTTCTGCGCAGATCTACAAAGACATGCTCAACCTGTGCCCCTATCCGGACAAAGAGTGGTATGTATCTATCTTTCCTTGTTTTCACTTGTCTGACTAGGAGAGGCACTTCACTGTGTTCACCTGCAACTGGCGTAGTTCAATTTAAATCGATTTTTCAAAATACATGCAAAGTACCATTGAGGTGTTGCGAACCGAATCTCAAAGATCTCGATAACACACCTGGAGAAGGCGACGCATACTCGGATACCTGCCGCGTGTAACCGCGCGGTCCCATTTACATAAGGCGCAGACTAGGAGAGGCGCTCAACTGCACGAGGTAAGAAACAGCCAGGAAAATAATAGACGAGTTTGGATGTTTACTCACTTGTTTTGGATCAGCAGCGACGACAATCTGCGGCCTCTCCACCATACTTTGAGTTGTGTTTTGTTTCATTCACGCATGTTTGAGTAACCCTTTGTTAGTCTGTCTAAATCTCCAAAGCTCAAATGCTCTGTTCCACCTTATGATGTCATGAAGCGGTAGTTTTCATAGTTTTCAAGTTAACAGCTACCTTTGACCTTTTGTTCAGTAGAGATTGGCAATTCCAGGTCTGAAATTATCCAGATGATTCTAGTGAAGGTTTAAAAACACAGTGGAGCACTTCCTGTATTACCACATGACATCACAAGGTGGAACAGAGTGTTTTCTGTTTAAGAGAAGAACTCAGCCTTAATATGCAGCGTTTCTGTGTATTTGTGCTGCGTAGAGCAAATAACTTGTGAGTAACGCGTTTCCTAGCATGTGGTTAAATGTATGATCGCGTTTTTTATTAGTAATTATAGTCGCAAAGTTTTACTGCTAATGCTAACTTACTACAAGCACTTAAACGCCCAGTAGCCCCCATTCGCACCTACTGGGTTCTTTGACCTCCTGCAGACCGGGGCAGGAGTGGTCTGAGAGGTTTTGGGGCGGAGACGATTTGAATTGCACGTAAACGCAGTGATCGTCTCGTATGTGACAGTATTTTGTGTACCCAGGCACGAGGGTTTGGAGGTGAGGACGCCCATCACCGTGAACGGATACATCAGCCTGGTACAGACTTTTACTGCGTATCGGAAATGGATGGAAACTAATTCACAGGAGGCTGACGAAATGGCCAATCGCATACGCAACAAGTAAGATATTACACTAAAATACTGAGTTAATGTGTCAACTTTACACCACGAATGAATCAGCAAAATATGCACCAATACGCACACGTTTTGCTTTCTACCATGTTACGACATTGTTCCCTCGTCAAGACCGTGCCTGAAGAGGTTTTATATGTCATCCATGCATGTTTGAGTAATTTAGCGATCTCTCCCGGGCCCTATGCGAACCCTGAAGGGTCAGCTGTAAGATTGTGTGCAAGGCTCCGCCCACAAGCCTACGTCACCCACGCTCCCGCATGACAAATCTCCATAAATATACAAAAGCATGATACAAAACAGAAATTAAAACATGTTATTATGTTGTTTCGGGTGAATACAACATTTTCAAAACAATAAAAGGTAACATGGTGATCTAAATATGTTATGTGTTAGCAGTTAATACCTCATAGAAGTGTAATACGACCTCTTTAAAGAACACATACGATGCATTTTTGTAGCTTTAATTCTCTTTTAAACATGCTTTTGGTCACTTCGGGATAAATATTACACATTTTCTAACTTAAAATAATGTCGTCGTTTGGGAAATATCCTTTGGAAACAGAGGCGTAGTTCCAGTGAGGCATTTAAGCGTTAGCGCTCCCTCTGCTGTCAGCAACAGGAATGAACATTTAGAAAGTAAACAGTTTAAGTCCTTACCCCCGTGAATGCAATGCTAATAGAGCCGTGCATATTTTTGAAGTAACAGTACTTTTACTGGAGTAAAGGTTTGGTTTCATCTTCCCACTGTGAGTAAGTCTAGAAGTGACAAAAGCTTTATGTCGACAATATGAAATGATTTGAACTTTTGTGTTTCTTGCGCTGCTCCTTCAGATATGATTTAGTTTGTCATTTTTGTGTCTGTCCTTTGTAATACCAGATTTTGGGCATTATTTAATTAAATGTTTTGTTCTTCCAGTTTCATTTAACTTCAAATTATAAGTTAAATTATTCTTACTTGAGTACTAGTTTTCCCAAATACTTTTTTACTCTTACCTGAGTAATTTCTTGGACCACAAATTTGTCCTTCTTTTTGAGTAACACTATTTGAAGTTTATTGAAGTAATGTTACTGTCTACTTTTTTCAGTTTTTGGCTTTACCCACTTCTGTTTCTAATAAAAACTAAGAATGTAAAACACTAAAGGAACAAACTTTTGATCCATTTGGTTTCTCTTTCTCTTTTTTTATAGGTTACTGGACATTTTGCAGGTTTCATCTCCTGAAACTGAAGTTACCCTGGTTACAAAGTACTTCTACTGGATCGCGTGTAAACCTTGACCCGGTTTTGAGATTGCGGAACTTTACAAACACTGATGCACTGAAAACAAACATTCCCTTTTGTTGAGTTATTATGAAAATAATTAATTATACACATTACATTACTAAACAACTACAGTTACTAAATATAATCAATCAAAAGCCTGTTTTTTTTCTTTTTTTTCATTTTGATGTGTTTATTGCACTCACTGTAACACCGAACGATTCAACTTAGTCATAAAATTTAGGCATGATTATCCAGATGTGTCAATCATTTAGGGTGTCAATCATTTAGGGTTCAATATGTTGTATCCTGTTGTAGTTGTATATATTCTATGCTCGTCCAATAAAATCTAAAATCATAGTGTGTCAAAAGTGTAATTAAATACTCTATTATATCCAAATAATCCCATTCTCCCTTCAGTTGTGCCTATTTGAAGCATGGTTGAAGTCACGCGGTGTTTCCCAGTTGCAGGATCCACGTCATCAGAGCTCCGCCTAGTGGTGATCCAGTTCACCCAAAGCCCTCACGCGCTCGGCGGTCGACTCCTCCGCGTGGCTCACTGCGTCCTTGGGCCGTGTCCCAATTCGCCAAATGCACCGTTCGAAGTACCCAGGCCCGCGGCAGGGAGCGTACTGCAACCGCTGTCTGTGCGCTTACGTTACGTCGCTTACGTTACGTCGCCTAGCAACCGTGATTTATTAATAAAGGTGTAAATTGAACACTGAAATAATTACAGTTTTATTTTTAATTCTTTCTTATTTCATAGAAGAAGAGTCAAGGTGTCGTCGCCGCAGCCGTTTATTTCCGTTTAGATTGAATGAAGTAAGGAATTAATGTTTCCCTTTGAATAGCAATAGCGCTGTTGTAGGTGACGTAAACCAGCGCTTCCATTTGAACGTGTGTTGCGTAGCGGACTCAATTTTCGTCTTTTTTGCGTAGGCGCGGTGCATGATGGGATACAGCAGTGCGCGAAGTGTGCTCGGATGCGCGCTTCGCTTACGGCCGATCCCCATGGAAACGCAGGGCACGTCTTCGGCCGCGTTCGTCGGGTGCGTGAAATGGGACGGGCCTTGTTACGCCGGAAGTTACGTAAGTGGCCTTAAATGCACCGTTCGAAATGGCGAAGTAGACCAATTAATTTAATTATTATATTTAATTAATTTTATATTCACAAAAGTAAATTTTCTTGTACATCTCTGTTTTTTCCAGTTTTAATTAAGCAGTTAGAATCCTACATATCCACTATTTTGTTTAATTTTTTTTTCTACGTATGCCTCCCCCTGGCATTCAAGTTGTTATTATGTTATTATGTGTTTTGTATCTTGTCATTATTAAAATGACCTTTCTATAATTAAAATTAATTAATTAATTAATTTTAAAAAATGGCGAAGAAGACGCGAGTAGATTTCTGGTGAGTGCGCATGTGCAACAGGAGACGAGAACAGAAGCGCCAACTTTCAACACAAGTGACTAAAATAACTGGCTGTTAGCGCCAAGGCATCGTTTGTAGCTTCGCGTTTGTAATGATTAGATGTTAGTTTGTTAAACAGACAGTCATTTAATCAAACATGAGCTAGTTTCAGGGCTAGTTTGTGTGAAATGGTGGATGGGGCAGCTGGGCGCCGCAGTCTGGTAGGAGACGCCTGGTCAGTGGCCTGTGTGTTTATGGAGCGACCGTTAAAGGGATAACAGGACTTTTACACACGTGTGGAGGAACATGAGGCTCTTCTGGACCTGCTCCGCTTCAGGGGAATGCAGGGCGTTTCTTCAGGTAAGACCTGGTTTTGATTTGCATCTGAGGTGAGCGTGAGCGCTGTTCTACCACAGGCCTGAGTGGAAATATAAGACCCACTTTAAGAACATTTGGTTAAAGATAATTGTAATATTATTTTTTTCATCTTGCTTAGCTACTGAAGATCTGCACATTGATATGCATTTTTAATATATTCTGTGGGAAAGTTTGTTTTTTTTACAGTATTAAATCTTACGTATTATTTTTAGTAGTAATGTAGAACCTAACATTTGTTGCTGTGCATGCACACACACATTTAGTAAAAGTTGATTTTTTTTTAAAGCATTGATCGTTTTTGCAGGGGGTTAAGAAAAGTGAAGAAATCACACTCTGGGTCCTCGGGTCCCTGAGGGCCCCATCACTTTAGACTGGTCTCGCCAACATATAGTTTAAGATAATTATGAATTTTCTTTTTCCTCTTAAGGCACTCAAGACCAACACACTGGTGTGTGTTTTTTGTATATATTTTCTAAACTTATCGTAACAATTGTTCTAATATTAAAAAAAAAAAAAAAAAGTCAAATTCATGTTTTACCCTGACACTAAATGAAGCATATGTTTTTGTGTAGTTCTTTAGAATGTAAACTGTACTGATGGATAAACACACACTCGGCTGTTTTAATGTTTAGTAAAAGTTCAGTTTTGAAGCATTTTATATTTTTCAGTGGCAGCCTAAAATGTAGAAAACAACTGCACTCATTGTCTGTCAGGTCCTAATGGTTCTAATGGTCCTAATGGTGCCGGCCACATACCACATAAAATATAATTATGACCTTTTTTGGATCAAATCTTGTTTAGTTCCTCAAAAACATTAGACTAATGTGTATTTTTGTGTTTTCATAAAAATGTATCAGCTGTTTTGGTTGAATATTGAATAATATGACCTCATTTGCATAACATAAGTGATGCATTCTGCATGTTGTTCTCATAGGTGCAGAACACTTGATTGCCATAAGCGCACAAACAAACAAACAAACAGTGGTTCATGTGGAGTGTTGGTCAAAGTTCTGTTATAAGGCTTCATATGTCACCTGTGCCCAGAAGTAAATTTGAGTAGAAGCATGTTACTGTTAGCAAACGAGTGTTTTCAGAGCATATTCTCGGATGGCAGCAAGAGAATCTACTCCATCTATGATCTATAGTTTTAGCTGATGAGGAGGAGGAGGGTGGACAGTACATGTGTTCGCTGCAGTGTCCCACACAGCACAGATACAGTATGTGAGCAGCACACTCCAGTGTTTATGCAGGGGGTGTGTGGGGGGTGAGTTTAGGGGTATAGTGGTGGGGGGAGGGGTGAAGAGAGACAGTGGGGATGATCCTCTACTGACTGCAGGAGGGAAGTAAAATGTATTTGCAGCTGTACAAAATCTTCAGATGGCGTTTGCTCCCAAAACCTTTTTCTACCTTTCAACAAATGCAGCTAAAGGAACAAGCCAAGCTGCTCTGTTTGAACTGAGACAAAGTAAGTTGAATGAACTGTTCTTTTTAGTCATATTTATTAATTTTATTTTAAAATATATACTGGATGATAGTTAGAAAAGAACAAATAAACACTATGGAGTTGTTACGTGATGATGTCACTTCCGGGTCCAACCAGAAACTTTACAGCTGATTTCTAGCTTTGTTTTTGTTCCTTATTCGTCAAACAGGAAACAATTACCTTTCAAAAGGGTGTGTTTAACCCATAGACTGTACATATAAATGGACATGGCTAACCTGCTAGCTGCTGCGTTCCAAATAGGACGTTAGCAAGGGGGCGCTTCTGGCTCCAGTTCACTTTCTATTGAAAAACCGTTGCCCCTCTCTCTGTAACTGCTGCTGTCAGACTTGTCATTTTGGTCTTAAAATGTTCGTATTAACCCGCTCTGCACGATCCTCCTGTGGTTTTTATTTCACTATTTGTCCGTAAATCAAGATATGAACATTAATAACAAATCAGGTGCCGTGACAGTGTTGCTAAGAGCTCACCCCCTGCTAAACCAGCGATGTGGACAAGAAGGGGCACAGTCAAAATTTCAAATATGGAACTCGGCTCCAAATTCGCTCCTCTAACTGCTCTAGCCTCGATGAGCTTCATTTGGGTGGAGCCGAGGCTATGGGTGGACGTCACACTCCCTTAGTCCACTTCTTTATACAGTCTACGGTTTAACCACTAACTGTATCAAATATGTAAAAAAAAAAAAAAAAAATGTCCCGGTAGTAATAATCTATCATAACATAGGATTACCAGTGTGTATATCTCACTAACTGCCGGTCACCGCTAACGTTAGGTTAGCCTAGCGTAGCATCTTGCCTCCACCTCCCTTGTACACTTTTTTACAATTCGCTAATTGAATTGTCGGCCATTGAAAACATGTTGATGGACCCGGAAGTGACATCACACTTAACCACACATCAATTTAGATTTTATAAAATGGTAAATATACATATTATCATTAAAGTAACACCGTGTAACTTTTGCGCCGCTAGCGTGAGCAACAGGTTTGATTGACAGCGTTGCTAAGTGCCCGCTCCCTGATAAACCAGCGGTGTGGACAAGAATAGGGCTGGGTATCATTAAGAAGTTGCCGATACGATACATACCTAGATACACAGGCCACGATACGATACGTATCTCGGTGCAGTGCACTGTCGATTCGATACAATATGATACGATATATTTCAAATCGATTCGATACAATTCAGTGAAAAATAAAGGCTTTCGGGACACTTAATGATCAACCCCATTTTCACAAAAAATAAATATTATTATTATTATTATTTTTTTTTATTTGGCTTCCATTTATTGAAGATGAATGAACATAACAGTGCATTTTACCAACTAGAAAAACACATCAGACTGTGACACTGGCCAGTATTACTCATTCACAGCTTATACGAGCTCCACATTTACACAGGGACATGTGCAGTTTAACGGCTCTGAAGGATCACAACATATCGACTGAATCACAGCTGTGATACTAAAAGTCTTTGTTAAACCACCGTTAATATGAAATAAATCTATTT
Source organism: Periophthalmodon schlosseri (assembly GCA_000787095.1). Taxonomy (NCBI): domain Eukaryota; kingdom Metazoa; phylum Chordata; class Actinopteri; order Gobiiformes; family Gobiidae; genus Periophthalmodon; species Periophthalmodon schlosseri. The sequence continues at coordinate 2,579 of JACM01051480.1, read as the reverse complement.
TAATAACCAAAATAGTGAATCAAATGTCAAATGTTCTGCATAAACGAGTTTCTTTGTTTCTTTCCTCTAAACAAGCCACACAAATGTAGCACTGTAATTTGGTAAAATATACAAAAAAATACTCTTGGCGATATGTCAATACAGCATCCCACGATACTGATACTGTATCATTAAATGAAACGATACGATATATTGATATTTCAATATTTTTGCACACCCCTACTTTCGTGGCGCATCACCTGCATGATTCTATGGAAATAAAAAGTTAAAACCGTACTTCGGAACAATCTTCAAAGAAATGGTTGCGTTTTAAGCCATACTCTGGAATATTATAGAGGTTATGCAGATGACATCACAACCTTATGAACTTTATTAGTGAGTGTCAATGGTGAGTAATGACATTTTCTCCCATAAGAGCTCAAAACGCATCCAAAATGTGAAAGAAACAAACACATTTTGCGTGTTAAGCTGCTCATAGTTCTGCTTTAGTGCTGCTCAGCCGGGAATTTTGGGGAACAGTTTTCGAATAAAGTGACGTCAGCGCATTACCTCTGTAAACAAAGAAACTATATCGAAGGCCAAATGAAAGTCTGATTTTTTTTGGAGATGCAAGGCAGCTCACAGTGAAGACACATGTTTTTTCCGTACAATAAAAACAACCACAAGTAACAAACTCATTTGAACTAAAATGTTACACGGCGGTGCTTTAAAATATATGGTGGAAATGTGAGAACACGACGCATAAACACAATACAAATTTTGAATATTGCCTTTACAGTATTTACATGTTTTATTTTTACATTCAAGTTTTACAAATTTTATCAAATCTCCTTCTGTAGTTTGCAGGTGTCTTCTGCAGAGACCGAAGTTACTGTCACTGTGAAGTACTTTTACTGGTTAAGTCCAACATTGATAATTAGGCAATGCAATACTCCTAGTGAACTAATAACTTTGCATAATGACACAAAGAAAGAAAGACATTCAAGTATCTGTTTTCATTCAAGTGTTGATGGGTTGTAGTAGTGGTAGGAGTAGTAGGGGCAGTAGTCACATTTGGGGTAGTAGAAGTAGTAGTAGTAGGACTAGGAGTAGTTGTCAAATTAGGAGTAGTAGCAGTCAGGAGTAGTAGTAGTGGGAGTAGTAGTACTAGTCGTATTGGGGGTAGTAGTATTACTACTCATATTAGGAGTAGTAGCAGGAGTAGGAGTGCGAGTAGGAGCAGTAGTAGTAGTACTCATTAGGAGGAGGGGTAGTAGTAGTAGTTGTAGAACTCATATTAGGAGGAGGAGTAGGAGTAGTAGTACTCATATTAGGAGGAGGAGGAGTAGTAGGAGTAGTAGTTATATTAGGAGGAGTAGTAGTAGTAGTAGTAGTACTCATATTAGGAGTAGTTGTAGTCATAGTAGAAGTAGGAGTAGTAGTAATCATATTAGGAGGAGGAGTGGGAGTAGTAGTAGTAGTAGTACTCATATTAGGAGTAGTTGTAGTCATAGTAGAAGTAGGAGTAGTAGTAATCATATTAGGAGGAGGAGTGGGAGTAGTAGTAGTAGTACTCATATTAAGAGTAAAAGTTGTAGTTCTAAAATAATCATAACATCCTCACCTTAAGAGTGTTAATCTAAATGTGCAATTCTCCAAATAGACACTAGATGGAGACATAATAACATAACAGAACCTATAGCACTTACAGAGCACAAGCATGTAAATAATTAGTAAATAAATCCAGTTAAAGGTAGATTTAAACGTTTCTGATGGAGGGTCCAGCACCTGCTTGTCTCCATGGAGATGTCATTTCTTTGTTTAATGCCATACTGTGGACTGAAGAAAATTTACTTCCATGGAGACAAGCAAATGTCAGATCTGTGGAGAGGTGACCCCGCTCATTTTAAGAATTTTTCCATGATATTTTTCAACAATTAAAACACATGTAATTCAATACATGTTTTTGATGACGAAACAACATTATAACATAGATCAGAAAATAGTGTAATGTGGGTCTTTTAATGTTGAAAGTCACATTCTGTTGTCGAAATCGGTTTCGAGTCTATTCCTTAGTATCGAAATCAAGTTTGAAATTTTAGTATCGTAACAACATTAATATGGACACACAAATATCCACGATTGCGTTATAACTATACACACTAATAAAAACATTCAGTTTCTTAACAAACTAGTTATTATTAATTTATTCTAACTTACATGCATTCACCATATTACAAATTCAATACTAAAAAAAAAACAAAAACAAAAAAACAACAACACAATAGTCCATTAGATTCTTTACAACACTCCCTCGGTGCGCTTGCTCCTCCACACCACCAGGGCGGTCATGAGCAGTGTCACCAGGACGGGCACGCCGATGAAGGGCGCGAGGATGCTAGTGGGCGGGTCGTGCAGTAGCCGTCCCGTCAGCGCGCAGTCGCGGAAGTAGTCGCGGTGGATGTCGGTGAAGAATCGGTCCACCTCGCGATTGGGCCAGAAACAGTCCATGAGCAGGGCCATCTGGAAGGTGCAGTTTGTCACGTCCTCGTAAATACTGCAATAAAAATAATAATACAAATTAAAATAAATAAATAAAT
>JACM01026449.1:0-39362 GCA_000787095.1 Periophthalmodon schlosseri | reverse complement strand
AGCGGAGGGTGAGGAGGGGGGAGGAGGGGGCAGAGGAGAGGGAGTGCTCGGCTGAGGGGGCAAAGGAGGCACGCGTGGAGGATTGGGTCTCTCCTGGTGCTCGGAACTATGGAACTCCACTGAATCCACTTTGACGGCAACCTGCAAAACAAATTAGAGAAAAGGAAGGAAGAGTTAAGGGAAAGTAAATAAAGTAAAGAAGGAGAAAGTAAATAAAGTAAAGAAGGAGAAAGTAAATAAAGTAAAGTAGAAGAAAGCTAGACACGGCCTTATCCTCACCTGTCTGCACAGAGCTCGGGGGGAGGAGCTTGGGTTAGGTAGGGAGATGCGGGGCGGGGCCAGAGGGGCGCTCGGCTGGTGGAGGGGGGACATGTCGGGGACTTGGAGCAGACTGCGCCTCTCACACGGCTGGGAGTGGACCGATGTCACTGAGCCTGACAAGAGATAAGAACATTAGATCATCAGCCTACTGTAAAGAAACACTGCAGTATTTGTTTGTATAGTTAATGACCAGCAGAGGTGGGGAGTACTCAGTAGTAGTAGTTGTATTTACTCAAACACATTGAGGTTAATTGATTGACTTTTGAATATATTTGTACTTTTCAGACATCATACTTTTACTTCTACTTGAGTAATATATTTAAAAGCTTTATCTTTACAATATTAAATGATTTGAACATTTGTGTTTCTAGCACCATTCTTTCAGACATGATTTAGATGTCTCACATTTTTATGGTATATTCTTTGAAAATGCCAAATTTTGTGCATTATTTATGCCATGTCCAGTTACGCTTTTATTTACTCTTACTTTGTACTTCTACTAACTAGTAATATTTTTCTTAAGTAACGACACTCACTGACTAACACAGCATTTGGCTAATCTACCCACCTCTCATTTAACATAGCCATTAAAACACACTCAGGATGGTTGACAGCAGAGGGTAGGTCTCCTGCGTCATTATGCTCTATATAGCCAACATCTCATGCATGCTGTTTAAACTACATGCATATGGCCATTAACTACAGGATAAAGGCATTATTCAGTATTCACAACCACTTTTTTCTGTTCTAAAGCCAACACTTTATCTTGGCATTATGGAAAAGTATAATTGTATTGCATGAAAAGGTATTTAAATGACCTTTCATGTTTTCATTTCAACCAAACCAACTATATGCCATAATCAAAATAAAGTGTGGTCTAGGTTTTCGGGAAATTAGTGTATTAAGAGTTCAAATGTTGATCTGAAATCCTGGTTAAAATAAAATGTATTCTAAAGGCACACTTTTCTGGTGGAGGGTCTGCCACCTGCTTGTTTCCATGGAGATGTTGTCGCTTGGCCTGGAATGTTCACTAAAACAGCATTAAGATTTTTTTTTCAAGATTCAAGTTTGAAAAAAAATCTTAAAACATTTGTTTTTTGGCAATAAAAACACCAAATTGAACACATGCAAGATAGATAAGTTTAATGCTATACTGAGAAACATTCCAGGATAAGCAATAACCTCTCCATGGAGATTAACAGATGTTGGTCTTCTCACCAGAAACATTACATAGCACCTTTAGGGTCGTATACTATGCAAAATTGACCCTTGTGAGATTTAAGCCATATTATAATGCTGTTATCTCCTCAAAAATATACCCAGAGTTGTGTTTTGTTTCATTCACACATGTTTGAGTAACACTCAAAATGTTCTGTTCCACCTCGTGATGTCATGAAGCGGTATTTTTTAACAGCTACCTTTACCTTTTGTTAAGTACAGATTGGCAACTCCAGAGCTGAAATGATCCAAATAATTCTAGTGAAGGTGTATGGAGTTTAAAAACACAGTGTAGCACTTCCTGTATTACCACATGACATCACAAGGTGGGCTGTTTTCTGTTTGAGAGAAGAACTCAGCCTAATTATGCAGGGTCTATGTGTTAAACGTGTGAATAAAACAAAACACAACTCCAGGTCTGTTTGTGATGAGGAAACAGCATTATAGCATAGATCAGAAAATAGCATAATATGGGCCCTTTAAAGAGATTTAAGTTAGCACAGTAAATGGTGAAATCTAACTATTTAGATATTGTGCGATATTGTAACCAGGATCTCCAAGCAGAATTTATAGACAAGCCTATGCAAATTCTATGCAACAGGAAAAGATCATATCAGAATTCATATCAATGCAAACTGCAGAGCTACTAACAGTTCAGTTCTGTTACAATTCAAAATCAAATTCACAAAGATGTAAATTAAAACTTTGCTTTTAGGTTGTGGCTCTGCAGTTTGTCCATCTCATATTGCAGGGGTCATAGGGAGGCTGTGCAGATGAGTTGTGTGAAGGCAGTTGTTCACTTGTTTCAGCTCATCCACTGCTGTAGTACCTTTGACAGAGGCTGTGATGGGCCTGTGCCTACAGTCTGACTGCACACAGAACAGTAGCGTCAGTGCTCCTGTCTCCTATTTCAGCCTTTTCTACCAAAAAACCACACACTGTTGCAGTGCTTCCCAACCAAAGGGTAATGGGCTATTGTTTTATACTACAAGTATTCATCAAAGATATTCATATTTACTTTACTACTTTACTTTACTTGAAGTATGTACCCTTTTAAGTCAATTATCAAACATAATATGCCATTTTAACCTTTAAGAACGCTGCTGTTTAACAAACAAGAATGCAATAAATACCTGCGAATAGAATTTAAAAGTAAAAAAAATAAAATAAATCTTAGTGCATGTACTGGCTATAAAAGATAAAGGTGCACCTACTTGTCTCCATGGAGATGTTATCATTGTTCTTATAATGTTCCAGTGTATAATAACCTTATCTCTCTTGACAGAGACAGGCAGGGAACGCCACCAGGTCAAGTTACAGGTCAGATCTGTATTCATAATAATTCATGTTTCTAGGCCTTTTTTTTTTTTTTTTGCATAAAAACATTCGTAATTGAACAAATGCAAGATGTACTGAATTTAATGCCATACTGCGAAGCATACCAAACAATAGCAACTTTAGTGCACCTTTAAAATGATTCCAAGACACACCTGCAAAGTTGTTACATTCCTGAAGGGGTCACTATACTACTGGTTGGGAAGCACATTGACCACTGATCATTAACAGTACATTTATTATTAGAAATGTGCCTTTGTTATTATTGTTGACTAAAGTAGAGCTATACCCGCATGCTGGGGACTCTGCTCCACCTCCTCCAGAGGGTAGGGGGCACTGGCGGGACGCACAGGTCTGAACATGTAGCTGTCGTTGGGCAAAGAGTGCATCCTGGATACAGACATCTTTGTGGAGGAGGGATCCTGCTCCTTGTAGTGCACCTCCTCCTCCTGCAGGGGGAGACACAGACCACATCAGACAGACAGGTTTTAACACTGCCCTTGTATGGAACTGTCTGGTGTAAAATTGAGTCATGTTTTAAAGAATACTACCATTTTCAAACATAAAAATGGGCATTACATTTGCTGATTGTATCATTATTTGCAAGAGAAAACAAGAATAAAAAAATTATATATTAAATATGTGTATGTAAACATAACGATAGAAGACATGTTATGCTTTTGTCTGCTGTACAATCTATTATCTAGGACAATTTGTGACAATCTGGACTACAGATGCACCAATCCATCTTTTTCATTTCCGATACTGTTGATACCTTGATTTTTGTTATCTGCCGATAACCGATATTAATAGATACTAGGGTAGAGACTGAAAAAGGCATTTTATGTACATCAAATCACAGTTAAATTACTACAAATCCATTGATCCAATGGTGTTATTTATCCAGCAAGTAATGAACAGCTTTGTGTGAATAAAAGTTCAAACATTATGAAACATTGTGGACCAACATTAGCTAGTAAACAGTCTAGATACAATAAAAGCCTCAACCAGGATATCAGGTGAACCAATATCAGGTGAACCGTTATCAGGTGAACCGATATCAGGAGAACCGATATCAGGAGAACCAATATCATGGAACCGATACCCGACCCAGAAAATTTTCCAGGGTTGGCGCCGATATTCAATGCCAGTATCGGTATCAGTGCATTCCTAGACTTGACATTTTAAATAGTAATACTGATCTAAAACAACTTAACAAAAGAGCTTTTACCCTTAATAGATACATGTAAGGTTAAAAGCTCTTACATGTATCTATTAAAACCTATATGAAATAACCAGAAATGAAGAATATACATATGATTTTGAGTAGAGGTAAAAAAAATTTTGTTGATCATGATATGGCGATTTTACCAAAATAGCAGATCGTCACAGGGACAAGATCATTATTTGATTTTTTACATGGCCTCTTCACATAGTAATCCTCACACTAAAACATTTGTGAGCAGTTTCCTGTACCTCTTCCGGAGAATTTGGACACGGCCCGATGTAGGTCCCTCCAACTGAGCTGTTGTTGGACCCAGTGCTCGCCCGTCGCTGATTCTCTAGCGCCATCTCCAGTTCAATCTCCGCATCTATCTCTGCGTCCTCCTTAGCCTCCTGCAAAAGACAACACAAAACATTCTAACATTCAACAACCAATCTCTATATCTTACTTTACCCACTTTTTTTATCTTGTTATTTCTTTACCTTGTTGCTTTCCTCCAAGTGCTTCATTAGAACAGCCACGACCACGTTGACGAGGACAAACTGAGCCATGAGCACAAAGGTGACAAAGTATATGGGAGAGACCAAGGGCAGATAGGTCAGGCAGTTGACCTCATCAGGGAGGCATTCTCGCAGTGTGTCCTGAACAGACAAGAAAAAAGACTTAAAAACTTACTCTATCAAAAGTGGGACAACGTTGCAAAAACAAATAGCTTTTAACTGATTTAACCTTTGTAACTTCTTTGGTGGATGATCAACCACCTTCTTGCTTTTTGTACCAACAAGTAAAAATATAGGCTACTTAATACTACTTATGCTTGCCTAAAATTCCACAGTATGGCATTAAACATACCCATTTTGTTTTTAATTATTCAATTGTTTGGTCAAAAATACTGTAACTTTGCCTGATGGTATCCTCTTCTTGCCTCCATGGACGTAGGTGACTTTAATCCTATATATAAGTTACATAGTAGTGCACCTTTAAGATCAAAATTCTTCCAAACATCAAAAATACCCCTCAGTTTTGTTCATATCTGGTCTGTTTTATGTCATTATGGCCTGACAAAATCTGGATTAGTCTCCGATGCTATCACGCTAACACGCCTTTGATATTTTCTGTTAAGTAAAAGCTACAGTGCTAACAAAGCTAAGCCTCATAATGACTGAATAATTGGTTTTGGAGGTCATCAAGGTCTCCGTGGCTCAGATAGGATAATCTTTGTCTTCATTTATGTCAGTGTGTATATGAGTATGTGTGACTACACACTGTGGGGACTAAAATCTGTACACACACTTACATCATGGAGGCATGACGTCAATATTTTTTTTTTATTTGAACAACAGCATGATTTAAAGTAACTGTAAAGGAATTGTATATAATCTGTGCTCTTACTGGTTTGAAAAAGTAACTTAAATCTCAACTGAACCTGGGTTGCCTGTCCCTTAACCTGCAGACAGAGGACACATACAAGTTTTTCCCATTCTCAGTATACGGATATAAACAACTTGGTCATCATGTTCAATGTTTTTGTAATTAAGAATAAATCAGCATTACAGCTGTCATCAGTGAGAGCTATATTTGCTTTGAACATGACACAGATAGGCCATTTATTAAAATCATTTATTAAAATTAGGGTTTAATAACGGTAAGGTAATTTGTAACTATGGTTAAGATTAGAATCAGTCTACAGCAATTAATGTAAGTCAATGTAATGTCCCAAAACGCACGAAAACCCAACTTGCGTGTACGTGTGTGTAACCATACTTTCATAATCCCGTTCCAGTTGTCTCCTGTGGACACCCGGAACAGCGTGAGGAAGGCCATGCCGAAATTCTCAAAGGTGGCGTGCCGGCTCAACCCCTCGCACGGGTTACGTTCACTGCAGTCTGTAGGAATAAACAAAAACAATGAAAACAAATGTGGTGTCAGTGTAAAATGTGGTAGGAATGTATACAAAGTCATAGAATGTGTACACAGAGCTGCGTGCTGTCGTCTTGTGTATGTGACATAAGTGTAGAGTTTCAGGGCGAGTTTGACAGACCGTCCCTAAGGTGGTTTAAGCCCTCACAACAGCCAAAAGCACATGTCTTGTAAATGTTCAACGGCAGGCCACTAAGGACAAGAACAGTCCTTGGGTTATTTTTAGTATTTCATTCTATTTTTATCGCAAAAGATGCAAGAGTTAGTTAGTAATGGTTTGGGGTTTTCTCTCTAAACATAATAGCATCATAAAAACATTCGAAGCATTAGGATTAGCCCATTATGCTTAACAATTCAACTTCAGTGTACCAAATTTTTATCTGTTATAGTGAGTAATTAAAGAGGCTCTACACATTTTTTTTTCCGTGTACTTGAGCAAAATTTGACCCAGTAAAGGTATATTGTAAAAACAGCTCTTAGGTTCAAAATGAGACCACTGTCTGTGTCTCATTGTAAAGTGTTTTATTGTCCAAGAATCAGGAAGTTCACTTTTAACATGCTAGTTGTTGTTAGCTTTATCTTAAAACTCCACTGCTCAGAACACGTTAGGAAACTCAGGAATAACCGCTGCAAAATAAAGGAATGAGTTTTGTTTTTCACGTTTTTAAGACAGCACAAATCAGGAACAGTGTCTTTAACACAGGCATAAGACATATTAAAAAGTGAGTTGTCATCACACTGAATAGCTTGAAGGTGCTGTACCTGATTTTTACAGCCTTAAAAAAACATGAAAAACTGAATTTTAAACTTTGCAGTGCTATAAAGTTATTCCTCACTTACCTTATGCATTCAGAGCATCCTAATTATTAACCATGATGAGTTTATGAGGACTTTTCACAACTTTCAGAGACCAGAGTGGGGTTTTGCCTGCACAGTAAAGCTAACACTAACTTAGCATGCTAACTACACACGCTTTAGATGCAGACAGCTCGCAGCAGACTTATTTTAACCTCAAGAGCTGACAAATTTAAATCTACTGTGTGCTTGTCCTGACCGGGCTGTGATGTCAAAATGGTTGGACAATGGGACAAATGGGTGAAGAGAGTGAGTGTGTTCATACTTGACACGGTTTTGTTCTTGTTTCATCATGGTTTAGTCCTGATGCAGACTTGGTTTGGTCCTGTTCTCCTCCTGGTTTAGTCCTTATTCTGCTACTTGTAATGACTGCCTTGAACCCTTTTTTTGCTTTTTCAGCAAATGTGTGTGTGTGTGTGTGTGTGTGTGTGTGTGTGGGAGAGATTGTGTATTTCTGTTGCTTTCTCAGACTGACCCAGTTTGCCAAACAACTCCACTCCCAGCGCAGCGTAGATGAAGAACAGCAGCATGAAGAGAAGACCAAGATTCCCCACCTAGAGGAAAAATACATGTTAATACCACCACTACTACTACTACTACTACTACCACCAACACTACCTCTACTACTATCTCCAATAATACAACTATGGATCACTACTACCTTTAATACTACTACTTCTACTACCTCAAATACTACTACTTCCCGTAAAACTACTACTACTACTACTACTACTACTACCACTTCCACCTCAGATACCAGGATTACTACTACATCTACATCAGCAAGTAGTAGTACCAGCTGTAGTAGTGGTAGTACTCTTGCTATTAGAGGTAGTCGTCATAGTCTTGATATGCAGATAGTATGGGTAGTAGTATTGATATTGGAGATAGTATGACTAGTTGTACTGGTACTGAAAGCAAAATATGTATGTTAATAATATCTGAGGGGTATGTTAATCCATGTGTACTGAACTGTGATTTACATTCAGGTCCCCAGGGAAAAGAATACATTAGGACGTATTATGTAGGATTCATAATCTTTATCACAACATGCTTTTTATGGACTGCACCTATAAACACTTGAAATACACTTGTGACCTTAACTCCTTAAAGTGTGTTTTTAGTCATGCTCATTTTAGGTTTATGATGCATGTAGTTTGAAAGTACAAGATGCACAAAATGATCTACCTCTAGCACTCAAGGGAAACAGGAAAACATTCTTTTTAACACCAATCTGTCCACTGCAGGTAGAAGCAACTTTGAACTAGGGCTGTCGCAATACCAAGTTTTGATACTAAAGGCTTCATACTCAAAACCATTTTTTACCTACGTTTTAGACAATAGATGTCATTTTCAACACAAAATAATAGCAGTGTCTTTAAAGCAGGCCTATTATGCAAAATCAACTTTTTAGAGCTTATAAACATGTTATAGTAGCTTCCCCCCACCCTATACTCACCCGAAGTTGTATTTGGACTGACTCGTGCATGTTTGAGCAATCTTTAATCGCTTATTTTCTAGACGCCATATTGACGATCAATCCCTGTTTTCACTGCTATCAGCATATGCCCACTGCTCTGTACTTACTTCGTTATTATTTTTTCGGTAATACGCGTAGATTCGACAGTTGTTGCGTAGTCATTTTGGTACAAATGAAAAAAAATCCGCTGCTCGCTAGCGTGATCTGCAGCTGTCTATTGGAGGTGCCGACTCTTTGTTGTGTTGACGTTTACGGCGACGTCATCTCCCATTGGGCACCGCAGTTTTATAATGTGGAAGTGAGCGGACTTTTATTAAGTAATTTTAGATAAATATTGCGATTTAAAATGTGCAAATTATAATATAATGATCCATGGAAGTCATCGATTATAGCTTTATAGCAGACACAAGCACAATAGGTCTTCTTTAATATTAACTCATAACAGTTCTGATATAGATTGAGAAGATTCTAAGACAGTTTAGGAAAAGTCAAATTTTGCCCTATTTATGCAATTTTCCCATTTCAATGCTTGTTAAACTCTATGTTTGATACTAGTTTTAGTATCAATTAGTATCTGGGTATGTGTTTTTTCCCAATCATATTTTAATGGCATATATTTAAACATCAACCTGTCCAGGCACTGCAAGTAGAAATATTTCTATAACCAAACACAGAAGATGTCTGTGTAATCCCTCAGTCGTCCAGGTCTGATTCATAGTAAAAGGCAAAAGTTGAATCTCTACAACTTTTTGTCCAGTTGGCAGATTTAACTTTTGGCTTTTAACCATAACCAGACACAAATATATTTCATATTTTGTGTAGATAAATGTTTTGAGCACATTTCCGTGATAAAAATAAATAAATAAATAAATTCAAATCCATACCAATGCATTATTTTTATTTTTTGGTCCAGAAATGAGCTTTTAAAAATATATCATCTAACTGTTTCTTTTAGATTTTTGGATTTTAACAAACCATTGCCAGAAAACAAGTAAAATAATAACTTAAAAGTTGTTGGTTTACTGTCCCGTTGTATAAATAGGACCTCAAACCTAAACCAATCCAGAAACATCTGAGCAGAAATGTAGCAGCATAAATTCATTTGGTGGTTTGTTATGTAGAAGGATGTGAGGACATGAGTGAAACATTTATAGGCACATAAATATTGTATGTGGTGACATTCTGAACAAATATCCTCCACAAAAGGAGCATGAATAAAACAAGACACACTTCTCTGATTGTTTACCTGTGGGAGCGCCTGCATGACGGTGTCCAACAGAGATCTCATGCCTTTAGCCATTTTTAGCAGCTTCAGCACTGTAACACACAATGGGACAATTACATACAATTATAATCATATAGACTCACTTCAGGTTATTATAATTTTAACTTGTTAAATTAATTAGTTTGTAGGACTAGATTTTGGGGTTTGTTTCAAGGTATTCAGTCTGTTTTTACAAATTTTTGTTTGTGTTTTAAGCAAAATGATCAGACTAGTTGAAAGGTGCACTGTGTAACTTTTCTGATGGAGAGTTGCTTTGCCTGAAATGTTCTACATTGCAATAATAAACTTATGTATCTTGAATTTATTCAGTCCACAGATCCGACTTGTAATTTGACCTAATGCCATCACCTGTTTATTTTCAAGGATATAGATAAATTTAATGTCATGTTGTTTAAAATTCCAGGCAAAACATCTCCATCCAGACAACCAGGTAGTGATCATTCAAAAAGTTACATAGTGCACCTTCAAGACAATTAATCAACTATTCCACTGACAGCTTTTTTATTGAAAGACATTTTGAAATAACACTGAAACAAGACCAAAAATGTTGTACAAACTGAACAAATCAAAACTATTCAAATATTCTGTTTTGAAGCACCTTTTTGATCATTGAACAATGAAAATGTGCTTAGCTCTTTCAACCATTTTAGTGACAATTTCTAACTACTCAGACAGATTTATTTTCCCTTGACATTAAACAAAAAAATTAGACAACTCCCAGAGAATCTAATTTAGAGTAATGAAAAGAACAAACCAAAACTGGTCAAAACTACTGGAGAAAGACATAAATAATTCAAGCTAGTTTAGATTTTTTTTTTTTTTTTTCCCAATAATAATAATTCATGTTATTTTATGGCGCCTTTAAAGACACCCAAGGACACCTTACAATAAGCAATTCAAATGGCAAAAAAAAATTACAGTGTGAATTACAGTGTATATAAAAACATTTAACCATATCACATCCTTACCTTGTAATATCAAGCAAAATTATCTGATCATGGTATAAGGCAAGACAATTGAACAAGCATTTCAGTGAAAATTCCAAAGACAGCTTTTTTTTCTTGAAATAAGATTGAAGACTGAAATAAGACATTTTGAAATAACACTGAAACAAGACTACAAAAGCTGCACATACTGAACAGATCAAAACTACTAAATATATATTTTGTTTTGAAGCACCTTCTTGAAACTGGAGAATCACATAATTCATTCAAGACATTTTCAAAATTTTTGCTGTATACATAAACGGCTGCATAAAGCCATAAAATACTACAGTGTCCTTACCTCGCGCTATCCTGAGCACTCTCATGATCCTGATGATAGTGGGGTTTATGGGCAGAGCTGCGTTCATCTTCAGCTCCTCCAGTGTGATGCCCATTATGGACAAGGCCACTATGGCAATGTCCAGCTGATTCCACCTAGATAAAAAAACAAAAAAAAACAAAACAAAAACAAAAACATTTTGTCACTAGTTTTGGAAAAAGGTGTGATCTCAAGTAAGTGCTTCTTCAGTTCACGGTCTAGTTCTTCTTATTTTAGTTAGTTTAGATTAAAGGTCCTATATCACACGCCTCCAGTGAGTATTGTTTTAAAAAGCTATGTTAAAATGGTGTTACTTCATCAAAAACATATCTGCAGTTGTGTTTTGTGTCTTTCACACATGTTTGTGTAACCCCTTATTATTAGTTGGTCTACATCTCCAAAGCTCAAAATGCTCTGTTCCACCTTATGATGTCATGTAGTGGTAGTTTTTAAGTTAACAGTTAACTTTTACCTTTAGTTCAGTAGAGATTGGAATTTCCAGGGCAGAAATTATTCACACAATTCTAGTGAAGGTGTATGGAGTTTAAAAACACAGTAAAGCACTTCCTTTATTACCACATGGCATCACGAGGTGGAACAGAGTGTTTTCTGTTTGAGAGAAGAACTCAGCCTAAATATGCAGAGCTTGTGTGTTAAATGTGTGAATGAAACAAAACAAAACTCCAGGTAGGTATGTGCCAAAAATTGAAAGATTGATAGATCACGAACTAAAGTCTGGTCGAGCTCAGAGTCACTACGATCTTGTTTAGGCAAAAGCACAATGTCTCTTCATGTGTCCTCGTGGTTCACAAGTTTTGACTTAAATCTGCACAATTTGACAAAAAAGTCTAGTGCTCCTTCCCCCTGCCTCTCGTGTATGAGGTGCTGTCTGCCCCTGCGACCCCTCCCTCTCTTTGATCCAGCGGCAGCTCCTCACCTTTCTCCTTTCTTTCTCTCCTCTGGTGCTTCTTGTCATTATAATCCAAGTTACAGACAGTAAACAACTATTTTCTCACTGTTTATGAGTGAAGCTTAAGACCCCATTCAGAGCACGGACACTGCTCGTGTTTCTGCCGATAGCTGTAACGCCCGCATGCATTTAGATGTAATATATTGTATAAACATTCCAAATTTTAAATGGTGATTTCTCTGGAATTATTGGTCCTATCAACACAAAATAAAAACTATAGTGACCCTGACACCCTGCTGTTTATGCCTAGTCCACCTGTCTATGTTTTCAATAAGATAGAAGAAGATTGAATCAAAAATTGAGATCAATCAATATGGGGAAAAAAATCTTGATTCTTTTTTTTCCCATATCGCTCAGCCCTAAACCTAGGTATGTTTTTGATGATGAAACAACATTATATATAACAGATCAGAAAATAGCATAATGTGGGCCTTTTAATAGACAACCCACTCACTTCAGCTTAGAGGAACAGAAGATTCATCTCTGCTCGGTAAAACTTGGCACTAATGGAAGACAAAAATACCCTGATCTGATGGTCATTGATATGTAATAGTTTAGACTGACTAACTAACTAACGATATTATCCTAGATTAACCTGGCAGAAGGTAGCCTTCTCCACATTATCAATCTGGGATGGTTCTCGCCGAAAGTGACTGATCTTGAATACTTCAAGCTGACAGGGCGAAGCGTCAGAACAGCGGAACAAGCCGAGAAATCAAACTTTTATTAGATTTAGATGAGAAAAGCACAGACATCTTCCGTGTCCACAAAATCGCTTCCTTCTGCACATTTTTCACGAACTAAATAATCTGTATTTCTGTATGTCTCTTTTGGTTTGTTTTGGTTTGTCTGGGCGCTTCACCTTTGGTTCCGCCCAAACCACCATGCTGCTCTATGATGATGGGCACAATCGCAAAATCTGGGGCCTGGCCAGATGGATTCTAGATCACTGTATTACTAAAATATGAATGTTGCTCAAATCAAGTTCAAATATTACTAATTTGAGTAATCATTTTTTGCCAACTAACGTCAAGCAGGGCAGTCAGTGCAGGTTACGCATGGATACCGGGGCAGTTGGTGCCATATTGGTTCAAACTCTTTTTATATGGTTTTTCACCGGCTTTAACAGGAAGAGAGGGTTATTAATCTAACATCAGAAAGCTCAAATTTTCCCCAAAACTGGTTTATTACTGATATTTGAGCCATTAATGCATGTTTCCTTTGAAGTTTACATATGTTTACATTAGCAACTAGAACCAATAAGGCGGCAGGTGGCAAAAAACGATTTGAACATATCTACTTTATTTAGAGAAGATGTAAAGAACAAACCTGTCTTTAAAAAATCGTTGTATGCCAAAAGCCACAAGTTTAAGCAGGGCCTCAACGACAAAGATGCACGTGAACACATAGTTGCAGTGCTTCAGAACTTCCTCCAAATACTGCAAAGTAAACAATACTTCATCACACTTTCACCCAAAATACATTCATAGAATTAGCTTATGAGGGTAACTGTTTACCCGTGGCTGGTTGTAGTGCTCGATGCTCATGGTGAAGACGTTGATGCAGATGATGAAGGTGATGAAGAGGTCCAAGTAGTGGCTGGTACACAGGGTGTGGATGGAGAGCCGGACAGGGGAGTAGTCTGCGTAGTACGGTCTCTGCTTAGCCTCTGCGGAGCAAAGTTAAACAGTCAAAAATACATTTAAGAATAATAACAATGGGGATTTGAACCCATGCGTGGCGAGTATGCATGGCCAGCTCTCCGTTAGAATAATATGAAAGTGGAGTTTTGTACATGCTAATGGCTGCGTACAATGGAAGCGTATGAGAACATGAGAGACACAGCTTTAAATCTTGAAAAATGAGAAAAGAAGCATAAATTCAATCACTGATCACTGTAATTACATGCGTTGTACCCAATTTTTACCGTTTTAAAAATGTGAAAACCAAGCTTGATCATTTTAAATTGTTTGCCGTCTAAACCTATTCCTCACTTACCTAACACACTACGAACATCCTAATTATTTACCACGGTGAGTTTACAAACACTTTTCACAACTTTCAGAGGCCAGAGTGAAGCTTTGTCATCATACCACCGCTTACAAAAGCTAATTTTACTCAACTACATGGATAAAAATCGGGTACAGCCCCTTTG
Source organism: Periophthalmodon schlosseri (assembly GCA_000787095.1). Taxonomy (NCBI): domain Eukaryota; kingdom Metazoa; phylum Chordata; class Actinopteri; order Gobiiformes; family Gobiidae; genus Periophthalmodon; species Periophthalmodon schlosseri. Next base: position 25,296 of record JACM01026449.1, on the reverse strand, counting down.
AAGTGATGTTTATATGAATATATTGTAATGCACTGTAATTTGTCAATACACAAATGATTAGAATTTTTTTTCTACAAAGACTGTTCTCACATGTCCATAGCTGATGATATGATAGCTTGAGCGTGCATTGTTGTAGTATAAACCATGCCCACATGCCCATTCATGGGTTTCAGCTTCCTGGTTATGGGCGCCATTTTGAGGACATTTCAGCATTCAAAAGATAGAATACTGTTTTGATTAGTTAACTGCTACTACAGCAACTGTGCTAATTTTTCATTGATCTGAAACCCATGGATTTAAACAGAAATATAAAAGAGATGAAGCCAAGTTCAACATCACAATTACAACATTGTCCACTTAGCTTGTATGGTGTGAATGTCAGGCATAGCATTTCTGCCTCTTAAAGGTGCATTACATAACTTTTCTGGTTGCTCATCACGTGACTTTCTCCATAAAGATGCTATTCCTTTGCTGGAATGCTCCACAGTATTGCATTAAATGTATCGATCTACTGACATCACAAGGCCAAATTACAGGTCAGATAAAAAGAGTGCATGATACACCAGTAACTGAATAAATGGTAGATGTAAATTTAATGCAGTACTGAGGAACATTTCAGGCAAAGCAATAACTTCTCCACGGAGACAATGCACCAATGACCAGAAAAGTTACGTAGTACACTTTTAAAGCTTTCGTCAACTATGATGTTGAACCATGCAGCCACTTCCACCCCACATGGCATCTTTAAGCAGTAAGAATTTCAGTAGTCGAAAACCATTTAATGAATTATTTACACAGTATGTTCAAGGCCTGCGTAGCTTTAGACCACTGAGCCTCAACAGAAAGATGAGTAGTAGCGCTCTGCTCACACTGAATGCTGAATGTAAGCATGTACAATATGCTTAAGCCTTGTGATTGCAGTATGTAGCTCACCTATAGCGCACCAGCTAGCGCAAGCAAATGTTAGCATGTATTGAATAGATAGCGATAGCAGCTAAAATGTCTGCTATGTTTCTGAGTCTGCCAGTCAAAGCTTGTAAACACACCCTTTTTCTTGGTTGTTCTGGGAGACACTTGGTGGTTTAGGAATTGACATGCTTTTGAAGTAGTAGTAGCTTTGAGGTTATTTTTGGGTATTTTGAGGGATTATAAAAAAGGAAACTCATCTATAGTTAAAGCATGCACCAGGATGTTATTGAGACTAGAATTTCTGCAAAGAGGTGGGTAGTAATCAGGAACATTCAAGCCTAGCTATGCTTTTGATGTAGGGAGTATTATATTTCTGATCGTAAGTATAATACGGAAGTCAAGATATCAAAGGTTGAGCTGGCAGTGTTAGGCTGGCACAGCACAGCAGTGCCATTTCTGATATGATCTATTTTTTGTAATTTTTTATCCTATCCTTCTATCTTTTGAAACACCAATTTTGCGTATTATTTAATGTTTTGTGCTTCCAATTACATTAACTTCAAATTATAAATGAGATGCTATGTCCAGACAGTTACTTTTACTCTTACTTGGCTTGTAATTTCCCCAATACTTTTTTACTCTTACTGTAACGCTCACACAGTGTGTAAATATACTGGGTAAATGATTTTCTTCAGTACAAAAACTATTGTCCTTTAAATCACTCTGTGTGTGTTAAATAAAACACGACTCTGCTTTAACTATAAATTATACTATGCCACAAAAATTACAAAGCCCCAAAGTTCATTATACCTCCCCTTTAATGTTCGTCAGTTAATTGTCCATGCGCGCACCCCACCATAGTCTTTCATCCATAGGCCTATATATTTTATTCAATGAACTCTGTAAGGCCGCAAGAATCCTGCAATAGGCCCACAAAAAACGTCTTTAAATAATGACTAGTAGTGAACAAAAATGAAACACGCAAAAGGAAAGTTTATGGATCGCTCTCACCGGTCTTGATGAGCTGGGTCCTGTCGGTCTGTGACATGAGCTCGGTACCTGCTCCAAATCCGAGAAAATTAGTTCATGGGAAAGGCCTAGTGACCAGTCTTAGTCCAACGAGCGCCAAGAGCTCTTGGAGAGTGTACGCGCGCACACATGTGCACTGATATATACTATTAGATAGGCCCGCCTCAGCTGAGCGGGTAAGCAATAACATAACAGAGCAGCACAGCACTTTTTTTTTTAAATAACAGAAAATATCCATATCATATGTTGCCTGTGCTACATTACTTGCTAGTAAGTAAGTGGGCTCTAGTTTATACTTTAGTTTTTTATTAGCTTAAGTAAAAGTTTTTGGCTACTCTACCCACCTCTTGTAACTATCTGTTTCTCCAGGTCAAACTGTAATGTTTACAATGAGCATAGGTATGAACAAGGAGCTGTAGAATATTTTGGCTACTTTGAGTCCTTCATGCAGGTTATAGAGGGATTGGTACCACTTTATAATAACTAAGCCTAATTCAAGACCTAATTCATAGTGAAAAAAATGTTTATTAGGACTTATTTAGGCTTAGCAACTACTTACTATGACAGGTTAACCTACTCATTTACTAAAAACCTTGCATATTTTTAAGTTTATAATATTACTTCCTGGACACAGATATGACACATGTAGAGGTAATTCTCTAACTGTTAATACATTTAACAAGGGCCAAAACTTGTCTAAATTGCACAATAGTTATGATTAGACTAATATAAATATATGGCAGCACTTTTATTTTGGTAAATGAATGTTTAAACTGTCAGAAAAATCGCTTCCTTGCGCGTAAATAGTCCCTGAATTTTGGATGGAATTTTCATTGCTGATGACATAGGTAGAGGTATTTTGTTTTAGAACTTTTCAACTTTTTTTCCATAAAGTGCCACTTAACTGATGTAAACTATGATAAATATTTATCACAGATACATCCCACCAAACCAGTAATAATGAGAAAACCATGAATATCTGTTATGTGCACTTTAACGCCCTAACCCAAACTCCTAACACTAACTCCTTAAGTAGTTACTAAATCTGAAACATAAACAATTTGCTCATTATGAATTAAGTCTTTCCTCATGCTTTAAGGCTAACCACACTGTAGTTATCATAAAGTGCTACCGAGGGATCATTTTGGACTGTAGTCATGCACTTATCCCATGCACCAGATTGCCTTAGCCCACATATGAACCAGTGTGAACCAGCCAATCTGTCCGTCTCTCCCTCTTTAGGTTAGAACCATCATATCCGAATACTTTTTTCTTTCTTTCTGTCATTCCCGATCACTCCGTTCAGGCTCTGATAGCAAGCAGTGCTCAGAAAAATAGACTACCGACCAGCCCCTCCATTCTCCTTACTCCTACGCCTTTTCTCCAACATTTTCTGCCTCTTCTCCTCCCTTAAACGGGCCTCCTCCTCCTCCTGGTCCTGACGGCACTTATGGAAGTTCTCCACCACCACGCCCACGAACATGTTGAGGACGAAGAAGCTGACGATGAGGAGGAAGGAGATGAAGTAGAGGAGCATCCAGGGGTTGTGGTTCCGCACCGGCTAAGGGCACAGAGAAACAGACTTGAGAGAGAGATGTGTGACTTGTAAAACCGGAGTGTAGTGTAGTTGTGTGAAATCACTGGCCAGTGGAACTAGACTTTGTCTAATATAGGATCAGGAGTAACCCAGAAAGAACAGTGGTGTGGTGGTGAAGTCCCTCTGCTGTCTAGTCTGAAGTTGTCTTAACTCTGGGTTAACACCACTACAGATAAGAGTTAGTTTTACCCACAGGACTGAGATTTTACTCTGCAGCAGCAGTATCTTATTCTGTCTGTTGAGTTTGCGTTTGTATAGATTCTGATTTAGACATCGATTTACACACTGCAAAATATCTAGATAGGTGAAAAAAGGCTTGAATTCATTTTAATAATTTTGACTAAATGTCAGTAGCGTGCGGTGACATTTATGGGGTGGACGTCAATATTTAGTCGATAACAATAAATAACGCCACTTTTTATACATATTACACTGTAAATTAGTATATTTATTTTTACTGACATTAAAAGCATAAATGATCAGCATGTCAGTAAAAATTTTGGAGTCAAATTAGAGAAGCCTAGACCTACATTTTAGGTCTAGTTTATTAGTTTATTAATATTTGTAAATATTGGACTGTATGTAAGACCCTGTTTGTACAAACAGGGCTAGTCAGTGGGCTATTTGTTTCTTCACAGATGTGTCCTACTCCTACAGCTCATTTATGCAGCCGAGCCTCCAGTATATATGTAATACAAAATACAATTCAGGTACTTTACCTAAACTAGGTCTACATATAACCTTGTCAAAATTACTGTAATCTAAATTCAGATTCTGAATTGAAGTACTTTTAATCCATGCTACATTTTTTTTTTGTGCAGTGAAATCAATAAAACATACTATTACAATACTGTGATTGCTACCTGTTGGTCTACTCCTACTGCATCCAGCCCATCGTACATGATATTGACCCAACCGTCTTTACAGGACAGCACAAACAAAGACATCAGCGCCTGCAAACCAAAAAGTACAATTTTCGTTCAAGCTTATTAAATTATTTTTTAGAATTTTAATTTTGTTTTCCATCCTTGTGCCTGTGTGTCACCTGAATGAGGTTGTCAAAATTGTATTTCCGGCGTATCCAGCGGTACTTTGCCTCCTCGCAGTCGGACTTATTTGTGATGTTTTTGGTGTCCAGCCCTTCACAGTGGTAGAATTTGCCTTTGAAGAGCTGCAAAACAAGGACAAATGAATGAGTGCACTGCAAAAAGGAACAATTCTACTGAAAATAAACATGGCTTGAATGCCAAATATTTATCTTGTTTTGAATTATTTTGACTCACTTGGATTTATTGAGTTAGTTGGTATGGTTGGATAGAACATGTAAATAAGTTAAGAATTCTTTCAACTTTCAAGAATTTTCAAACTGTCAAAAAAAACTAGAGTAAAAAAATGCATTAAGTCATACAATTTTACTCCACAATAAACATTGAATATAGACTGTACACTGTAAAAAAGTCAAACACAAAGATCTAACTACATCTAAACTAGCTGAAACTATTCAAATCAAGATTAAAGCAGACCTATTACGCAAAATGAACTTTTCAGAGCTTTTAACCATGTTATAGTTGTTTCCCCTCATTTACTCTCTGAGTTGTTTTTGGAGAGATTTGTGCATGTTTGAGCAATCTTTAATCGAGTATTTTCAAGACGCCATATTCCCATCAATTCTGGTTTTCACCGCCACCGGCATACGCCCACTGCTCTGTACTTACTTTGTTCTTCAATTTTAATCGATGATATGCGTATGATTTGGCAGCGGAGTGTAATCATTTTGGTACAAAAAAAACTGCCACTCTCTATAGGAGGGCCCGACACCTACACAGCTCTTTGTTGTGATGACGTTTATGGTGATGTCAGCTCCCATTGGGCATCGCAGTTTTCTAATGCGGAAGTCAGCGAGCTTGTTTCTTTTATTAAGTTGTTTTAGATTTAAAATGCAAATTTTAAATAATGATCATAATGCGGAAGTCAGCGAGCTTGTTTCTTTTATTAAGTTGTTTTAGATTTAAAATGCAAATTATAACATAATGATCATAACATAATGATCCACGGGTGTCACAGAGTATAACTATACAGTAGGCACAAGCACAATAGGTTTTCTTTAAGAAGTCAAGGTATTCTAAAGGTGCACATGTAACTTTTCTGTATTTTTGCTTGTCTCAATGAAAACGTTATTGCTTTGCCTTGTTTCTCAAGTTAAACGTATACCTCCTTGGAGACAAGCCAACAGGCCAAGTTACAGGTCAGATCGCCTGCTCACCGCAAGAATGGATACTTTTCAAGGTATTTCTTAGCAAAAAAACACCAGTAACTGAATCAAAGCAAGACAGAAATTTTTAATGCCATGCTGTGAAACATTCAAGGCAAAGAAATAACATCTCCTTTGAGACAAGCAGCCTTCAACAGAAATGCTTCATAGTGCATCTTTAATTGATGCTTAGGTTTTGCAGTGTGCCACAGTCTGCCATTTTACACTTTATCTCAATGACAGAGGAGCCGGGAGGTTTCTACACACTGCATTAATATTATTACTAAAGAATAAAGGGCGCTTTTGAATACCCTGGTTCTTATCTTTGTGCTTCTTAGTATAAAGCAGGCCTGTAGGGTCTGCTACATTCTCCACACTTAACCTAATTGTCTTTCGCACAAATTCATCAAGAACAAACGTTTATTGTCCACGGCATATTTAATGATTCCAATAGCCCTCCAGCTGCTACTCATGCATTCAGAGTTTGACATTTAACTACTTGGGAGCAAGAAGAACAGTTACTTGAACGAAAAAAGCAGCGATTGGTGTGGCGTGCACTAAAAAAATCTACATTTGTTAAAATGACTAGAATTCAGGATATTAATCTAATTTCCAGTAGTATTATTTACTTGACCAACCTATATTACTATACTTGTTTCAGGCTTACATAGCTTCCAATTTCAAGCCAAATTATTTTCCAATGGGGTAGGAAAAAATATCGGCTTTTTTTTTTACAGCATTTCAGTCATAACTGACTTTGAACCAGTCGAAAATGTCATTATACCAATTAAATAACCTAGGTCAAATAAACACTAAAGACTAAGATAATAGTTTGAGCTCCATTTTTTAAACTTTATTAAATCTCAAAGGTTAGATAAAGGTTAAATGAAAAATGCATAATTTTAACCAAGACCAGATATTACATTTCTGCAGTGTATCCAGCATTTCTTAGAATGACTTGAATTCATAATATTAATCCATATTAGAGTATTTAAAGTTACACTATGTAACTTTTTCTGGTGGAGAGTCTGTCACTTGCTTTTCTTCCTGAAATGTTCCACAGTATGGCATTTAACTTATTTATCTCCATGAAAGGCGAGACCACTCACAGTAAGAATGCATGTTTTTCAAGACATTTTTAAGCAATGAAAACAGCTAATTTAATATATTCTTGATAATTAAGTTAAATAACATGTAGAATATTCAAGGCCAGGTAATAACATCTCCATGGAGACAAGCAAATGGCGGACCCCCCATCAGAAAAGTTACATGGTGCACCATAATAGATTTAATTGCTACGATATAACTTGTTTAAGATCATTTTGGAAATAAATCTGCCAATAGGGAACATTTTTCTTACACCATAGATACATAATCATCATAATCAAGTATTAAAAATGTCCCAATATCCTATCAAGTAAATAAACATAAACTACTCAAAATCCTAATTTTTGCAGTGCAGGACTAAAACTTGTTATCCACCAAATTTTGAATGTCTCCAATAGTCCTCCAGCTCCTCCCTTTAGGACACTTCCTGAGCCTCTAAAACAAGTGTCCTTCATCTGAACAGAAGCAGTGATTGGATAGTTACCTGCACTCCCAGAATGCCAAAGATAATGAAGAACGCGCAGCAGATGAGGACGATGTTGCCGATGGGTCTCAGGGAGGTGATGAGGGTTTCTACCACCAGCTTCAGGCCCGGGGCGCGGCTGATCACCCTGAGGGAAACGAGGAACAGGTCCAAATACACTAAAGTGACACAAGCTATCCGTCTGTCACAAAGCAGATAGGTGCAGTAAAAAATTCAGATGGAGGTTAGACGCCAGCAAACTCTATGGAGGTAAAGGTCTTTTTTGTATAGCGCAGCTGCCCAAACTTAATTTCATTCCAGAAAAGCTACCATTTGTAATTAGATTGGCTGACCCACCCCTGTTGTATTCTCACATAACATCACTACATGCTATGTACTTTACAGCAGTCTGACAGTCTGCCAGCTTTGACCTGACAGAAGAAGACCAGACAGCACAGCTGAGCCTGAAAAAAAGGCTTTCACATCTGCCATCTACTGATAAAAAACTAAACAAAAAAAAACAAATAAACTTACAGATGGTAGCTTTAAATGCCATGTGTTTTTCTACTAACTAAAGACAAAACATTCTATGACTGGGACGATCTGAGCCAAATCACACATTAAAAAAACAAAAAGAAAATCTAAAAAAAACTTGCTATAATAATCTCGTGGCTTCGTGTCTGTATACAATAATGCCTGCACTAATACAATATTAAAAGCACTTTTTGATGTTGATGATCCTGTTAAATCATTTTTGCTTTGAAAAAACACCCAACTTAGCTCCTTTGCCCCAGTTTTAGCATTTTATTTTCATTTTATAGGCAACTTAACAAACTCTTGAAAATCTTGGGTGTTATCCGTATGTCATGCACTTGATGTGGGAGTCAAACCTTATTTGCTAAATGTTTTTCACTCAGTACTGCTGCTAATACTACTGCGGAGCTACTATTACCACAACTATTACTGCCGCTGCTACTGCAACTACTACTACTAATCCCCATTAACCAGATCCAATCCTCCGCATTTTTTCAACAGAAAAACCTCTGCCCCCCCATCTCTATTTTACACACAACTCTCTCATAATATTACAATTCCACATGGCTCGTTCAAGTCTGCCCCATCACCGAGCCCTACCTGAGCGGGCGCAGGGTTCGGAGCAGGCGCAGCACCCTCAGAATGCCCAGGATCCTGTTTCCCCCGGGGTTGGCCAGAGTCACCAGGATATCCACCAGAGACACAAACACCAGCAGACCATCCAGAACGTTCCAGCTGGACTGAAGGTAGGTCTGCGGGCCGAAGCAGAAGCCCAGAGCCACCACCTGAGGAGAGAGAGAGAGCATTCTATATTACTCTTGTACTGTAAAGAGGCTAGGGTAGTATATCATGGTTTTGAGAGGTGAAATTAACCTGTACCAAATGTATTGATTAAGGCTGAATAGTACAGCAATATGTGTTAAACTTCACTTTTTGTCAGGATAAATTTAAGATGCATACAGTAATTTAAACTTTTCTAGTGGAGGGTTTGTCACTTGCTTGTCCTGTATGGAGATGCTGTTGCTTTACCTGGATTGTTACACAGTATGGCATAACATTTATTTATCTATATATGGAGACAAGCACGATACAAGTCAGGTCTGTGCAGAGGCAACCACGCTCACTGTAAGAATTTGTTTTTCATGTTTTTTTAAGCAACAAAATCACCTGTAACTGAATTCATACAATATGAAAGTAGTTTAATGGTATATTGAGGAACATTCCAAACAATAATATCTCCATGGAGGCAAGTGGCAGACCCTCCAGCAGAAAAGTTACATAGTGCACCTTTAAACACCAAATCATTAATATTACCTGACTATTAGCAGCGTTACTAACCCCAAGCATTTCAGAACAATGTGTAGATATTTGAAGAGGTCTAAAAAACAGGGTTAGTACATTTTATATCTGATAAGACTCTATAAACACAGAATATGTTGTTTGTAGAGAATCTTGTATTAAATAAATGTGATCATTCAAATTGTGATTTAGATTCAGTTGCGATTAATGTTGCTACCCACATGTTAAAATTACTATTATAAAACAAAAACAAAACTGCCGTAAAATACACTTCGGAACTGGTGTTAAAACCTTGCTATGAATATGTAGAACAAAAACAAATCACAAATGTTTACCTTAATGGTCATCTCTGCCAGGAAGATCACAGTGAATACATAATTGGAGACACTCAGGAACACACGCTCCTGAAAACACAAGACAACACAAGTCGGTTTAGTTTGTTTTAATAAAAAGAACATAATAAGAACAGTACGTTGAAAATCACTTTAAAACTGCATTGGAAATTGTGGTCTAAAATGAATGAAATGTTTACCGGACTATCTTTCTGTATGTCTGGCCGTTCCAAGGCGATGGTGATGCAGTTGAGGAAAATGAACACCAGAACGATGTGGTCGAAGAGCTTGTGGGAGATGACTGCTTGGCACCATGACCGAAACCTGAAAAAATGCAACCCATTATTTTTCCATTTGCAAATCTGTAAATTGGTAACATGCTTTACTTTTTTGCTACTATTATTATTGATATTTTATTAGTATTCTAGTTGCCATTTTAAGAATTGTTGTTGTTGTAAACTAATTTCCATTGTGGATCAATAAAGTTTGTCTAACTCAATCATAATAAGAAGGCCAACATAAAGTCAGAGTAATATAGTTTAAGATGCAAACAACCACTGCATCATCCATTACATAACTGACGATATGGCTGTAATCACACTTCCTGTTCTAGTCCTGGTTTAGTTGTGGTCTAACTAAGCAAACTATGTACTAAAGTGTTTCTTTCTGTTTATTTATTGCAGCTCAAGATTTTTTTTTAACAATATTGTAGATTTAGAATAGTTTTTGTGGTTTAAATCTGCTCTTGGGTTTTTGTGTCAGTGGCATAAATTAGTTTCAATATTATCGTTTATTGTTTTACTTCAGCAATATATCAAACTTCAAAATATGTTATCATGACAGGCCTATTTATAGCACAGTAAGAGCGAGGTAGCTGAAACTGCAATTGTGCTAACTACAAAGTAATTGCTATTTGCTAATTGCTACAAGCTAGTTACTATTTGACTTTCTCCTAAAATTTCATTGTGATATTATTAATCCCAATCCTCCTCTAAACCTTGCATTTATTTTTTATAGTCTTATAGTCTCTCGCACAGTTAGCATCTATATAAAACATGGTGTAAAGGTACAGTGCAAATGATTGTACTGACCGGTTCTCAGGTGAAAACAAGTACAGGTTCCAGTCCTCATGTTCTTTGCACCAGCGCGGCTTCAGGTTTTGGAGCTCCCTCTTCACAAAGAAGCAAAACGAACTCTGCAGAGAGAAAAAAAACAAGCACATATATTCATGTTTTAATATAAATATGCAGACTATATATAAAAATGTGTTTTAGGGTCAAAATGAGACCGCTGTGTGCTGTCTACATCTATGCTCCGTGAACCAGGAAGTAACACTGCCGCGCTGTTACCATGCTTGGAGTAGTGTGATGACAAAACTCCACTCTGGCTTCTGAAAGTTGAGAAAATGCGCTTATAAAGTCATCACGGTGAATAATTAGTATGCTAGGAATGTGTTAGGAAAGTGACCACAAACCATTTAAAATGAACTAAATGTTCTGTTTTTCATGTAAAAATCAGGTACCGTGCCTTTAAGAGGTACTACCCACCTCCGGTTATTGTTATCACATTTGTTACCTGCGTGATTGTTTCTGCTACTCAAGTCATGCTCCGTGTCGGGAACAAGAAGCAATTTGTTTTCTGCTTATTTGTTTACTACAAATCCACCTTGTGTTGTGTCACTTAAAAATGAATTTGCAATGCTTCTTACCGAGCACCCCAAACAACAACAACAACAACAACATATCTGGGGGTGGGTGGCATTAGAAATCTGGCATCTTTTGAAAAGCAGAGCACCAAGAATGATGTGAGATTTTTTTTTTTTACATTTATTTTTAATATTTCATACTTTAAATAAATACACACATTTTTCCTGCCTTAAAAATGTGAAAAACTTGAAATCCTCACTTTCCTAACACATTACTAGCTTCCTAATTATTCACTACAATAAGTATATAAGTTTCACAACTTTCAGAGGCCATCACTCCACTGCTCGCAACAACTAGCACCACTGCTAACAACAACTAGCACGCTAACAGTGCACTCACATTACTTCCTGGTTCATAGATGATAAAAACATTTTAGAGTTAGATATAGACAGAACACAGCGGTCTCATTTTGACCCTAAGAGCTGTTTTTAGAATATATCTGTAATGGGGCAAAACATCTTTTACTTTATTACTTGAAAAAACAAAATCAACAAATCTAACCCAAAGTGCTGTAAGAGCACCTCAATCCCTTTAAAATGAATTCTAAACAAGACTCACTTAGGCACAGACACTAAATATTGCACCACAGGCTTATTTGCAGCTTCTTAGCCCATTCTGGAGCTCGATACAAGCTTGATCTAACTCATTATAGCTTTCCAAAGAAACACAACCAAAACAAACAGAATTAAGCTTATAGGCGTGCAGAATGCTAAGTTGACATTTCCAATTAAACAAAGCCTAAATAGAAGCTCCACGCTTCCTGCTTTTCTGGCTCTGTGCCTCTCTGTATGTATGTGTGTGTGTGTGAGTGTGTGTGTGTGTGTGTGTGTGCGTGTGTGTGTGTGTGTGTGTGCTTGTATGTGTGTGTGTGTGTGTGAGTGTGTGTAAACTGGATGAAAGGTATTTAGTCAGTTCATAGCCAAAAAGCTCCTATTCTAGACACAGACACATAAGCAAAGGCACATGTTTTAAAGGCCATGCTAAGTTGTCTTGGATGGCTGCTATATAAGAGAGGACATTTGGAACAATGCAACAAAAGAGTATTATAAACACACATAAACACGTGCAATAAAAAATACAAAGTAGTGTTGTTACAATACTAAAACTGGATTTTGATACTAAGGAGAAAACCATGTCAATACTACAATGTAAGCATTAAATACAACAATGCACTCGTGCTAACATCTATAAAGGCTACTATACAGTCAATTCCACACTATACTCACCATTTTCAGTGCAGTGCTGTAACTGCTTTGTCTTGGATATGTGCATCTGAATCTTTGTGAATATTAATATTATGAGATTTGTGTGACTTTATAATACATGTATAAGAAGCACACTATAAATGTATTTTACATTCATAACACGGGGTTGGGAATAAACAAATATTACTTCATCCCACTCCCTTTTGAGCAAAGAGACTTTAGTCTAAAAACATTTTGTATATGTCATATATTCAAAGTGTATTCAGGCATTATTATTATTTTTTTTTTTTTCCTTGTTTGGACAAGTATGAAAAATTATCCTAGACCAGTGATTGAAATAAACAAATTATCATCATCATCAGCAGCAGCAGCAGCAGCAGCAGCATCATCATCATCATTTTATACCATAGAATTAAACAGAATATAATGATTTAATTTAATTTTTTTTATTTTACCATGCGGTCATACTCATACTAAATCAAGACCGCTCATACCTGCTCAAATCTAACTTTAATACCAGATTTAGTGTGGATTAAAAAAAAGTATGGATCTTTTTAAAAGAAAAAAATAAACAAAAAAACAACTAAGATAGAAAGAGAAAAAATAAACATTATAAATGCCAGGGTCATCCATGTTGAATTAAACAAAATTACTGCTGGATCAGAGGCGTCAGAAAGGGACCAAACAAGGGACCAAATACTTAAATACACATCTGGGACGCAGTAATGGATGTTAGACAGTAGACCAAATGTAGCCTGGCAAAAGCTAGTCTAGCGATAAAAACTATCTGTATGTTAAAATGAACTACGAAAGAAAGTACGAAAGTAAGTAAACAAAGTAAGAAAGACTCTGTACCCAATTTTTGTCCATGTATTTCAGCCAAATTTGTCTTTCCCCTGTACAGATATATGTAAGCAGCCCTTGGGGTCAAATAAGTCCACTGTGCACTGTCTGAATCAATTTATAGTGTTTTATTGTCTAATATTAAGGAAAAGTGTGTTAGCATGCTAGATATTGTTAGCTTTAGCGTATGGCAAAACTCCCTCCTGGTCTCTGAGAGCTGTAAAAAGTGCTTACAAACTCATCGCGGTAAATAATTAGGACATTCGGAATGAGAATAATTTAAGAAAATCAGGTACATCACCTTGTAATATCTACTAATATTTGATCCAAGACAGTTATATTAGCAGACAATGTGCTGTGTCAAGTCCTCCATTTCTAGACAGCCAGGGACAAGCCTTTTGTTCCAGAGGATTTCATGCTTTTGCAAACTCAATTTAGACCCAATAAAACAATCATTGCTGTTGCAGAGGTCAGACCAAACCACCCGGGGGCGATAAACCAGAACTGGAGCACACAATGACTGTACATGGTCTACCGCTAAAGAGAGAATTGCTCTCAAAGTCAATGACACAACCGTCCCTCTTGGCTGTAATAAGAAAACTAAACACTTCCGGAAGTTATGTGGTGACAAAGGGCAAATGAGACAAGAGGGATTGGGACTGTAAGAAAAAAAAGAAGTTTAAACAAGCAGAGAGGCAGATTAAGTGATTAAGAAATTACATAAGAGCGTGAAAAGCACAAGGCAGCTGCTCAGCAAATGTGTCAGTGGATCTACAGGGAGAGCGCAGAGCTAGCTAAAGAGCTATACCGTAGTTGCTGCTTGTCTTAGCTGTAAAAAAAAAAAAAAGCAATGAGATATGAATAGATGAACAGATCACGGCCAATGAAATTGGTTTGTTTCTGACTGTTGTTTAGGTATTATTTGGCATGCAAAGTGATTTTGCTGAATAATTTGAAAGTTACAATAGATTAATGCTAACTTATGCTACGCAGGACAGTTGGCACTATTTTGATTTCCACTGCAGAGAAGATTAAACAAAGCTCTAAAAGATCAAATCACCTAAAACATAAGCATATTTTTAAATATTTAACATTAAGCAGTAGCCTATTTATGTAGACAGGATGTTGGACCTGAAAGCTAATTACATTTGCTAATCAGTGAGAAGAATAATCAATAGACAGGATTTTTATGCACAAAAGCCTACCTGTTAAAATGAATTGGAATGTATATATGTTTTGGGGTTTTTGTTTATTTATTTTTTTACATTTTTAAATGCCACTTTGTACAGTGGTTATATTATTAGTTGTAGTAATGCTGCATCTCCAACTGAGTAGTAATTTTCTTTTTTCAATGCATTTTTCTAGTAACTGGAACCAATTTAGTGGTGAGTGGCATAATTATGGCTAAGTTCAATACTACCAATTACACATAAATGGACTTAGAGTAGTGCCCTGAAGGAGGCATTGTAGTATGACAATTAATTTCATTTCAACATTTAATTGACTATTCATTTATTAACCACGCAATAACGGTGTTCCCTCATCATGAACTTACTTAAAGAGTCGTATTTTGATTGATTCAAACATGTTGAGTAATACTGCATTGTGCTGCATTCGAGCCTTGAGCTTTCACCTAATATTACAGTTTACAGTGAATAAAAAGTAAAATTATAACCTATGTATGTTATAGTGTAAAACTAAATACCGCCCAAAAAGCATAATGTCTCCTTCCATTTTCAACATTCAAATATATCTGACAACATCCTCTCCAAATATGTGGAAAATTAAGTATAAGTATAAATGTTTCACTTTTATTTGATGTTACTTACATCATCGTCCAGCTCATCGTCATTGGGATCATCTTTGAGGTCAGCGCTTATGTTGGGCGGTTCATAGATGGTCCTACCATTGCAGTCACCGTATTCAGTCACTATGGAGGGGCACAGTGTAGAAGCCTGCAGGATCTCCAGAGACGCAGGCCGTAGTCTGTTGGCTGCGTCCTCTTTCTCCCCCTCCTCTGCGTTCTCCTCCTCTCCTGCTCCTTCTCCGTCACCAGACAGCAGGCTCTCCCTCTCTCCGCTGGTGTCCCGTCTCTTGAGGCTCGGAGCCCTTGACAGGCTGTTCCAGCTGGAGCGTCGACTGCCCCACGAGCTTCCTGTGCCGCGTGGCAAAGCTGGAGAGCGCCGCCCGGGACTGGAGATACTCTGCTGTAAGAGAATGGATAAGCATGTTTTACAGAACAATACTACAGTTGTCATCTGCTTAGAAATGAACTATAAGGTAGGCCTGTCACGATAACAAATTTTGAAGCATGACATCTCCCACATGTTAGTGCCATATGAACCATCTCACACTCTGAGGACTTCAGGGACCGGCCTCCTGCTGGTGCCCAGAGTCAGGACTAAACATGAGGAATCATTTTAGTTTTATGCAGCTAAAACCTGGAACAGTCTTCTTGAAGATGTGAGACAGGCCTCTACTTTGACAATGTTTAAATCCAGGCTCAAATCAGTTGTTTAGCTGTGCATATGACTGAAAGGTTTTTAGTCTGCACTCTTCTCTTTTAATGTTAATTTTATGATAATTATTTATGATTATTTATGTTTTGATTTGCTGTATTGTGATTTTAATGTCTTTCTTATTCTGTAAAGCACTTTGAATTACTTTGTGTATGAATTGTGCTATACAAATATGCCTTGCCTGCCTTGATATATCGCTACAGAGAAATACTGTGATAAACGATAATATTGAAACTATTTTATGCCACTGATTAAGATTAAAATAAAGCAGGATAATCCCAGCAAACCCTTTTTAAATAAGACTGTTTCAGTAAAAGACATGAGCTACAAAAAAAATAGCAGAATGAACTAATAATTAGCCATATGAGTGGCTTATTGAGCCCTCTACAGCTCAAATCTTACCGTCTTACAACTAAAATAACTAAAAGTACCCACGATAAATATTGAGCCCCAAAATATATTGTTCCATCTTTCATATACTGAACGATAAATCGATATATAGTAATTATCATGACAGGCCTATTATAAGGTTCTATCTGCATTCGGTGTAGTTCTGAGCAGAGAATGGTAGAGTAGCCAAAATTGTACTCAAATAAGAGTAAATAACTTCAAAAAAAAAATTACTCAAACAGGAGTAAAAATATATTTAGATAATATTGAGAATCTCTCTATATTTGAAATTTAAGCCCCCCCAAGATGCTATATGAGCCCAGAACAAATCTAGAAACAATTCTGGCAACACTTTACAACACAAACTTCAATATTAAAATTTCTTGCTACGACTCACCAGAGAGCGCTGGTCGTACGCTATGGGGTCTATGGACGGTCCCGCTCCCCGAGACTCGGCGTTGACACTCCCACTTTCGGACAGAGAGATGGCGTCCCTGAACAGCTGCTCGTCGCCCAGGATGGAGTCGGGACCCAGCGAGCTCTTGGGCGTGGGCATGGGAGTGGCCGCGGTGTGCATGATGATGGGTGGGGCCATGGAGCTGCGATCCACGTGCCCATTGGCGGTCATCATGAGGGAGTACATCTTCAGTTCTGCACAAAACAACAGTATTGAAATTATCCATGGGTTTCAGAATGATGCAAAGTTAGTACCGTTGCCACAGCAATGAACAATTAAAAAAAAAACATTATATCTTTTGAATGGGCAACTGTCCTCAAAATTGCACCATATAACAGGAAGCTGAATCCCATGAATAGGTTGGGTTCACGTGATATCGTAACAAATAACATAAAAAGGCCATTGTTTAAAATTTAGCTGGAGGTCGGGGGAAAATTCTATGGTATAAATTGTATTTTAACTGTCAAAATGCAGATGTTTTGATCTGGTTTGTGGTTTATATCTCTGGAATTACTGGACCTATCCACATGAAACAAAAACTGGCAGAAAGTTCAATGCCAAAGTCACAGACACATATTCATGATTTAACTCAACATTTGTGGATTTATTTACATTTTTTTCCAAAATAAGTGAATCCTGCCTAGAGTTATATAGGCCCTTGCCTCCGTCTGAAATTATTATATTTAATTATAAAATGCCATGAATACAACCTATTATCTTAAACAAAATGTGGTCATTTAAAATTGAATATACATTTTCTGCTGCTACTTGTCTCCATTAACTTACTGATTTGACTTTGAATGTTCCACAGTATGACATTAAACATATCAATCTCCATGGAGACAAGTAAGTGACACTACCAGACCAGGTTACAGGTCAGGTCTGCAGAGAGGCGAGCTCACTGCAAGAATATATGCGTTTCAAGACATTTCATAGCAATAACAACACATAGAATTGAATAATGGAGACACAAGTTTAATGCCATACTGTGGAACATTCCAGGCAAAGCAACAGCATCTCCACTGAGACAAGCAGGTGGCAGATGCTCCACCAGAAAAGTTACATAGTGCACCTTTATAGTTTATTTCATCATCATCCGCTTCATCATTTAATATCCGATTACCTGTGTCTCGTAGCTGCTCCACTTTTTCATCCTCGGAAAAGTTGTCAGATTTCCCCTCATCGTCGGATTCGGAGCGATTTGCATCTCCCTGTGAATCACCAACCAAATGTTAGTGTTAAAAATTTCATTTCTGTTTGCTGTCTTGGTAATGTCTTTTCATGGCTGTAGACTGGAGTGTTTTTCTGTTATATTCTTTGTAATGATATCTGCTCTCCTTCTGTTCCACACAAAGCGACAGTTAGGTAATGCAGCCTCGGACCTCCTTGCTCAGCTGGGAGCTAATTAAAAGTAACTGAAGGTCCTTCCACATACCCACCAGTGTGCCAAAAAAGACTGTTCTGTTGAGAATTCATTTGTTCTTGATTCATCCGACTGGAGGCACTGTTAAAAGTCAGAACTGCTATTGTGAAGGTGGCTTTGTATTTCACTTTATTTTATAACCTGAATTGTCCTTTATTTTTATTGTATTTAAACAACATATGACCTTTAACCATAGAAGCACTGGGGAAGCCATTTTATGTTGCATTATGGTGCACTTGACTTTTATTTGGTACACTTGCACTTAAAGAGGGGGTATTATGTAAAACTGACTTTTTGGAGCTTTCTACCATGTTATAATGTTGTTCCTTCATCAAAAACATCCCTGAAGAGGTTTTATATGTCATCCATGCATGTTTCAGTAATCTAGCGATGTCTCCCGGGCCATATTCAAACCCTCCTTACGGGTCCTAGGGACTACAGATGAAAAATACCATCTCTAGCTAATTCTGGTACATTTACAGAAATGTTGGTTAATGTAGACTGTTCTTGTTAAATAAACCAAAGAAATAAAATAACAAAAAAACCCAAAACAAAACATGTTAGTATGTTGTTAACAACATACAATAAAACAACAATAAAAGGTAACATGGTGATCTAAATATGTTATGTGTTAGCAGTTAACAGCCCATAGACGTAAAATACCCCCATTTAAAGTAAGAAAATTATATTGACAAATCAAATTAAACTCAACTCAAAATGAATCTTTAAAAAAAAAAAAAAAAAAAAAAAGTTGATACCATTTTTACTTATGTAAGCTTGTAATTTTCCCCATTTTTCTATTAGATTTCACAGGCAAAACTGGAACATTTTTGCACTGTAACTTTGAGCGCACTATATACACAAGACAATACAGTAAGAATACACTTCATGAATAAAATAGCAGCTTTGTATAAATGTATAATGTACTGTTTTTGTTTCCAAGTTCCAAGTTAATTGGACATACTCATGTTAAGTAGGTTGGAGTGAAATATACTGGTTTGTTCCTGGTTTCATTCAAGAAATAACAGACAAAAGACACACACTAAGCAAAGCCCATATAGCACAAGGGCAGAGCATGGACACTACAGTAACAGACAGGGTAGGACTGAACATGGGTTTAAAAACAGGCCTCAAGGACAACATCAAAATCACAATGACAACCGTCCTAATTATGCAGCAAGGGGCAATCATAGACATGGTGGATATAACAGGAGCAACAAACAAGAGGCATACCACCCTCCTAAACATTGGGCCCAACCTGAAAGAAAAGGTGGAACTAGGCTGAGAGTGGAAGAGCCAAAAAACAAACCAAAGGTTCAAATGGATTTGGCTTCACATACGGAGACAGAAAAACCCAAGTTTGTACCAGCCCCTATTCCTGAAGTGAACGCCTGTACTCAAGGAATGGAGAAGCAGGCACAGGAGGCTGCAGCCAAGCAGGCTGCAGAACAGGACAGGAAAGAAAGTCCTTCATCCAATATGCCCGCAGTGGACACAAGGGAAACCACACATAATTCTAAAAATAACAGACAAAAGACATACACTCAACAAAACCCACATAGCACAGGGGGTATGGACACTGTAATAACACACAGGGTAGGATTGAACATCGGTTTAAAAACAGGCCTCAAGGACAACATTAAAATCACTATGACAACCGGCCTAATAATGCACCAAGGGACAATCATCCACAGACATATCAAACACCTGGGAACCGGGCTCCTCATCATGGTGGACATAGACCTTTCTATGCACCCAACCATCCAACACATAACAGGAGCAACAAGCGAGAGGAATACCACCCTCCTACACATCGGGCCCCACCCTAGGCCGAGGGTGGAAGAGCCAAAAAACACACCAAAAGTTCAAATGGATTCGGCTTCACAGAAGGATACAGAAAAACCTAAGTTTGTGCCAGTTCCTATTCCTGAAGTGGACTCAAAGAATGGAGAAGCAAGCACAGGAGGCTGTAGCCAAGCAGGCTGCACAACAAGAAGACAGAGAAGAAAGTCCTTCATCCAACTTTCAGGCTCCTCCACAAACCCAGGCCCAACACCAGAACCTGAGCCAGACCACTAATGGTTTATGCCTAAACTGATTTAGCTCTCCACTAGGGGGCAGTCTAAAGTTGATGTTGGACGGTAAAGTCTTATGAAGTGTAAGAGGAAAAACACCGTTGTCTCGGATGAACTATATCATTGTTTATTCAACAGTGTAATATAGTTCGTCTGAGAGTTCAGTGGGCCTTTGTCGTGAGCTTTCAACGAGACAAAAAGCACTACCTGGCATCAACGTAGCAGCCCCCTCAAATTTCCCATAAGAACTGGTCAATGCTGAATTCAAATACTCTCCAAATCATAAACACCCCCACCCCCTTTTCCCCCTTAAAAATAAATTGCATCCATCCATCTTCTTCCACTTATCCAGGGGTGGGTCATGGGAGCAGCAGTCTAAGCAGGGACTCTCTGACAAAGAAAACCCCAAAAATGAGCATGTGAAGTGTTTTAAGACATATTTATACAATGAATTATGTTTACTTTTCAGGTTATGAACATTGTACTGCATCCTCGGATTGAGAAACCACTTACAGACTACTAGACCAACTATGAAACAGCCAGTGGGTCAACCATTTTATTCCACTAATAAAAAGATGACTAAGAAATAATTGTGATCTTATATTTTTGTACTGATTTAATTGTAGATTTTTAAACAGTACATTTTGACTTCTTAGAAAAATGACAACACAACATTCCTTAGACCCATAATATATTATGGAAATTGGCCAGTTACAGAACTCACTTTTGTTACTTAAGTAAAAGTACTCAAGTGAAAGTAATAATATCACATGAAAGAAAATACTTACATACATACTGATCTAATAAAGCTTCAAATGCAGTGATTTTGACTAAGATCTGTGCTGAATTTAGAATTTTTTTGTAGTTTTTATTGTGTTTTTTTTTTGTTTTTTTTTTTGCTCAAACTATGAACGTGTTACCCCTCAGCCTTTGCAGCAAGTCTCAAACAATAATAAAAATACTTACTGTCTGTTTCAAAAATGTAGTGGAGCAGAAAATACGGATATAGGCTCTCAAACATAGTTAAGTAAAAGTAAAAAGTATCCACTTCAAAATGTACTTAAGTGAAGTACAGATACCTCAAAATTTTTCTTAAGTCAACAATTTTATTTTCAGGCAAAATCGCCCAGCCCTAATCCAGGTTTAGTGCCAGGTTTAGTCCTTCCTTCCAAAAAGTGCTAGGAATGGAGAGCAACACCACTTTTTTGTATTGTACAAGCAACCACCTTTTACTCAAATACTATATAAAGTAGCAAATAGGTTAATAGGTTTCTGTCTTTATGATGACTACAAGTGATTTTTTTCCCCAGAGAAATTAAACTGACTCAGTACCCCAGAGGAACACTTGTTTATACATTTGACATACAGTTGGCCCTATCCAATAAACCGTACCCCGAAGGTTATTACCATCACCCATACTCATTGGCTATAGGCTTGTGTAATAAATGCAAATGAACTGTTTCTCTTACCTCGGCCTGGAAGCCCTCCACCAAAATGGCCACCAGTAAATTGAAGAGCACGTAATTGCCAAATGTCATGAGAGCTACAAAATAGAGCGCTGCCCACGGGGAGGTAGAGGCCATGCCGTTATACAGGACCACGTTCCAGTCCTCTTGAGTCAGGATCTGCAGTTTGGACACAGCACAAAAATGAAATGATGAGATATAAGGGAAAAGGAGAAGGAGGAGAGAAATAAATAGTAGTAGTATATGGTCCAATCTGTGCCGCAAGATGTTATATTATCAAACTGAATCAACTTGCATTTATGGGATGTTGTATCTTCTAAGGCAGTTTTCTCAAAAGACATTGTTTGTCACATAAATCTACACTTAAAGGAAGCGTATGTAAGATTTTGATTTTAATTCTCATAAACCTATCTGTGTCCCAAGGTAACACTTTTTTCGAATTATATATATTATACTGATAACAATTGTGATGCTGATTCATTGTTAGTTACAAAAACATTGGACAAGATAACCCATTTATTTCTGTTATAATTAGGTGTTTTGGTTTTGCACAACAATTATTCAAGAGCCCAAAGGCAATTCAAGAAAGCAGAATGAGCCTCACATGAGTCTCTCATTTGGGTTACCAATTTTAACGGTGAAATCCAGTTGGTTTAAACCTAAAATGCCTCTCTCTCTGATCTGAATCCTCACTACCTAAACCCCAGCATTTACAATCAATCATTAATCAGTGCCAGTGCAGCCTCTGCAGCTCAGTGAGTGAATTCTGGAGGTTCTGAGCTTTCACATGAGGCCTGTCCATATACAGAGAATGAGAAAAAACTTGTATGTGTTCTCTATCCGCAGGTTAAAGCACAAGCAACCCAGGTTCAGTTGTGACTGTAGTATCTATCCATCTTCTTCTGCTTATTTGAGGCCAGGTCGCAGGGGCTGCAGTCTATGCAGGGACTCTGAGACTTCCCTCACCCCAGACACTTCCTCAAGCTCCTCCGGTGGGACACCGAGGCGTTCCCAGCCAGTGAGAGACATAGTCCCTCCAGCGTGTCCTGGGTTTTCCCCGGGGCCTTCTCCTGGTGGGACATGCCCGGAACACCTCCCCAGGAAAACATCCAGGAGGCATCCTGAACAGATGTCTGAACCACCTCAGTTGGCTCCTCTCAATGTGGAGGAGCAGAGGCTCTACTTCGAGCTCCTTCCGTGTGACTGAGCTCCTCACCCTACCTCTAAGGTCATTTTGACTGCTTGTATCTACAATCTTGTCCTTTCGGTCATTACCCAAAACTCTGCACCATAGGTCACGGTAGGAACGTAGACTGACCGGTAAATTTTGGGTTATTTGACTGAAATGTCTCGCCTTAAAAAAAGCAACATAAAATATTAATATTTTCTAGATAAACCGTTGCCTAAGCTGCATCTGTTTCCACTATACAACAATACCTCCTATATGTTATATTACTAGGAGCAGCATACAAAGCGTGCATGCATGTTTTTTCTGTTTCCCTGTGTAAATCAGCTTGAAAAATGAAAGCTTTTAAAATGAACAAGCAGCAAAAAAACGCTCTATCTCTGCTTACTTAACAAACCCCCATAGACCACACAGTCTGTAACACTGACGTCTTTCTAGAACATTGCAATAACTATACTTTTAGTCCAACTTTTAAACCACATTTCGGGATATAAAACGCTATTTCAGCATCTCTATACCCAGCGGTGCGCCGTCAGTGAGCCCATTCCTCTCTGCATTCTTTGTCACAATAGTGCTGAGGCAACCATTAGAGCAAAGAAGGACAATATAGAAAAAATATAGAGTGATTTGAGCATGTGTGTTGTGCGTATAGGCAGAGGATGAAGCAGAGAGCTGGTTGTGCAGAAATGGGTATTGCAGTATTTGACTAATGAGAAGTATTTGGTAAAGAGATTTGTCAGGTAAAAACCCAGGCACAAATGAGAAATATATTGTACTTGGTGTAGTGATGAATAAGTAAAATGTTCAAGTTGGAGGGATAATAAATAATGTGGGAATAGGGCTCTTTGTGTTATGTTTTCATTATTCAGTAGACTTAAAACTACAACAATGACCTAGCCATAGCCTAGCCTTGTTAGGCTAATGTGTCTCAATTACTTAAAGGAGCACTATGTAAGTTTTCTGGAGAAGGGTTTTCTCTTTGGAGATGTTATTGTTTTACTTCAAATGTTCCACAGTGTGACATTTAACACATCTATCTCCAGGAGACAAGCAGGTGACTAGGCAACAAGTTAAAAGGTGAGATCTGCGGAGATGTGATCCAAGTCACAGAAAATATGCATGTTTTTCAAGGATTTTTTTTTTTTATCAGTAATAACAACACCATGGAGACAAACAGGTTATGACACCAAACAAAAAACTAAACATGAAACAAAACACAACTCCGACTGTGTGTTTGATGAGGCGACAACATTCTAACATGTAAAAAAGTTTGTGAAATATACTTCTAAACAAAAGCAATCGTCAGTTATGTGTGAGTTTGGATTGATTACAGTCAGAGCTCCCACAACTCACCTGAAATACTGTGACAATGGCCCAGAGCAGAGAGTCAAAGTTCTTGCGATCGGGTATGGTGTCCCCGTTGTCTGTCCTCAGGCTGAATTTGCACCCAAACAGATGCATCCCCAGAATACTGACAAGAGAGACAAAGAACACATTCAGGGTAATGTCTAATGTTTTCACAATGCTACAATTTTGAACCTTGATTTTCATACTGTTATACATTTATAGTGTCGAGGGCAAGCCATAATACTATGGTTGAATCTCTAGATTAACTGTCAAATTGCAGATGGTTTGTGGTTAATATCTCTGTAATTACCTATCCACATGAAACAAAAATGTGCACAAAGTTCTATTCATAGTTTTTCTATTACAGGAATTAACTGTTTTTTTAAATAAATATTTAAACACATAATGGGTACTGCCCTCCATCTGAAAATTTTAGAATGTCATGAAATCAACCTATGGATTTCAGCTTCTTGTTTATAGGTGATATTTTGAACACCCATTCAAAAGATGTAATATTTAGTTTTGAATTGTCAGTTGCTATGCTGCCTGAGTTCCTTGTAGGGTTAGCAGAAGTCACCTGAATGTGAAGATGAAGAGCATGAGGAGCATACAGAAGGTGGCCACGTTGTCCATGGTCTTCATGAGGACCACTAGCTGTCTCCTCAGAGCAGGCAGGAA
Source organism: Periophthalmodon schlosseri (assembly GCA_000787095.1). NCBI lineage: Eukaryota > Metazoa > Chordata > Actinopteri > Gobiiformes > Gobiidae > Periophthalmodon > Periophthalmodon schlosseri. The sequence goes on along the minus strand of JACM01026449.1, from coordinate 480 downwards.
CCGAACCAGCTTCAACACTCGGAGAAGTCTGAAGGTCCTGAGCACGGAGAGCCCGCCATCTGATTGCCCAATGATCTCCCATACACTAGGGGGCACAAGAGAGTAAACCTTTCATATTGTACTTTTCTAGTACAGGACTTGTCTTTAAAGGAGCAACTTTTCTGGTGGAGTGTTTGCCATCTGTTTGTCTCTATGGATATGTTATTGCTTTGCGTGGTGTTCCACAGTATGGTATTAAACATATCTATCTTACATGTAGCAGCTGTTTTTATTCCTCAAAAGCACCTTGAAAACATGCATTCTTACTGTGAGCGGATACGCCTCTCCACAGATCTGACCTGTACGTTGGCCTGGTGGCATCTCTTGATTGTCCATATATGAATAGATAACTTTTGTGCCATGCTACAAAACACCCCAGGCAAAGCAACAACATCTACACAAAGACAAGTAGGCAGCGAACCCTCTACCAGAAAAGTTACA
>KN486239.1:9245-42435 GCA_000787095.1 Periophthalmodon schlosseri | reverse complement strand
ATCCCTGCCTCACAGCAAGAAGGTTCCTGGATGATTGCTGAACAACATGTAATGTGTTTTTTGGAGAAGTTTGCATGTTCTCCCTGTGTCCTGTTAGGTAGCTTAAAACCACTGTACTTCATTTTTATTGTCTTGTTAATGTGAAAAACAGAACTACATTTTAAATAGTTTGCAGCGGTCCAAACTTATTACTCATTTCCATAACCCATTCTTACCATCTTAATTATTTACCACTTTCAGTTTATAAGTGGTTAAGGGGCAGGACTTATCCAACTCAGGGTAGTATAAATCCCATTGTCTCAAACCAACTGAAAATGGGTTCTGGATGGGAGCCGAAATGCTTGATTGCAAAAACAGTGTCCAGATGACTACTGAAACCTTCACTACATTTATAAGTGGTTTTCACAGCTTTTTACAGAGACCTGAGCAGTAATGCTACAATAACTAGCATGCTAAGAGTACAGACCCTGATTTGTGGGATAATAATTAGAGGGAATTAGAGGCACAGCACACAGCAGTCTCATTTTGACTCTAAGAGCTGCTTTTACATTAGATCTTTATCTCTACAACAGAAATTGGGCACTGCCTCTTTAAGTGGGATGGGTGGCAATGGCAAATGGTGGAGTTAACACAAAATCTCAGAGGTTAGCACATTCACCGTACCACAACAAGGTAAAAAGTTCCCCAATTCCCCAACCAGGTGGAGCCCTTTGGAGTAGAGTTTGCATGTTCTCCCCGTGCTTATTTCTATACTTATTTTATAAAACATTGACAAAAGACTTCCATGGCCTTTACTCCTGTTTACTCCAGCTATTTTCAAATTTCCCTTACAGAAAACCATAGAATGAATGATAGCGTTACATTTGTTATGCATTGCTTCAACCTCAGCCTCCTCTCCATAAAAGTCTTTGTATGAATTTGCATAATCAGAGTTGTCATTCCACCACATAATATTGATATACGGTGATAATAACAGCCGTTGTTGCATCACATCTTAAGCCTGGTGTCCTCTGCGTGATTTTTTTGTCATATAAGATTGTTGGATGTCACAATCACACTGCGCGATGGTTCACATGATCAGTCGCGGCTACAGCGAAAGCGTGAGCGAATATCAAGCTCCAGTCCGTGCGGTAACGTCTCCATAATTGTACAGGTAAGCTGAGGGTTGCCAACCGTTGCGTAAAATACACAATCGCACCATAATTTGAAAGCAGAACTGTGTTTTTTGAGAATGATGATTTCTGAATGAAAACAAAGCTTCCCTGACTGCCGCTGTTAAGAGAGTTCCAAACATGCGAGGAATGTGTCTGCTCTGCTCTGCCGCAACCCCGAGCTGTCAATCAAAGCACGGGCCTGATCCGGCGCCACTGTCCCTGTCGCCCGCTCCCTGGCTCCGTGCAGAGCGAGAGTTCTGATAGTACTGGTGACTAACTTTATTAACTAGCTGTATTAACGGCACAATAGGATTATTTTTGAGAGGAAATGAAATGGAGTTGATCATAGAAAGGGCAGAATGTGAGGAAATTCAACATCACAGCATTAAAACAGCAGACAGGAAGAAGTCACAAACTTTAGCCTCATGCGAAGCAGCTTTTGTAGCTACAGATCCAGATCTAACCAAACTGTAGAGTAGCATCAAGCTGGGCCGATACAGGGAGAGGGCGAGGGGAGGGCTGCGCTCTGCGGCGGAGAAGAAGCACATGAACAGCGCATGAATGAACATCCTGGTGCAAAGTCTTTAATTTGCGTTCCGTATTTTTATTTCAGATAGTTGGCGTTAGCGCTGTATGCAAGTGGTGTTTTCGTGCTTGTAAAAGTTGGTAAATCAAAGAGAAACAGGGAGAGATGGTTCACGGCGAAGTTCTTCTGAGGAGATTCCAAAATATCAGGCTTGATATCAGTCGCAGTTCGTCTTTGGTTGTGCGATGGTTCTAAATTTAATCTTTGTCCCGGTCTCACTCTGAGACAACCCACAATTTTTAGCTACAACTCAAGATTCTCCCCACAATCATAAATCTTTCGTCGCAGAAGGCCAAAATCGTGCCGTGAACACCCGGCTTTAAGGAGATCCAAAAAACCCTCTTCAAGTCCAGACTGGCACTGCACCTCCTCCAGAATGTTTCTCACTGTAAATAATGTGCAGTTCGGTTGACGGATTAGGCCTCGGGGACACTGCCAAGCGCCTGTGTGTTTCAGAAGGGATCAGGAACAAATGACTAATGAAATAACTGACTCATTCAAAGCGTGTAGAAATGCAGCATACAGGATTTCAGAAGTCCGTTCTGGTTACAAATGATTTTGACATGTAAGAATGGCAGGATGCTAATTGTTGGCTGTTCAGTTTATGTGGTGTCAATCGAGTAAGGGGGCGTGGTTAACAATTATGAAAGTATTAACAGTTTTTGGGGACCTTTTTATATGAGTAACAACTATGGAGCTCAATGGTCCCGCCCACTTCGAAGTACATCCTGGTTTATTTTCCCCCTAAATAAAAAAATATAAAACACGAGATTTAACAAAATGTTCTAATAACTTTGCATTTTGTAAAGTTTAATCTGAAATTGCGTGGCAGTGGATGAAACTGGGCCCACAGGTGGTATTTAAAAAAAAAAACCAAAAAACTAAACAACAAGAAAACTACAATAATGGAAAAAAAACAGATGTATACGTCAACTCTTCAAACTGAGGTAAAGGCCAAAGAAAAAAATGTGTTTAAAAAGAGATTTAAAAACAAAAAGGAAGGCACAGCACTGCACTGAGCCACTGTTAATATAAATAGAGCAGAACTGACTGTACTTTACTGTAACCTACATAAGTGATTTCATTGGTCTGATTTTTTTTCCTTCATTTTTCAGCCAAACCAGTTGCAGACTTTCCCCCCTGCTGATGTCAGTATAGCACTGAGTATAGTACTGATGTGTCTCTCATCTGTTTTTAGCCATAGCTCCCCATCAAAAGCACATTGAATTTATTCCTCCATGTCCGGTGACAGGAGGAATTTCAGACATGTGTTAAGTTTGTCTAAGAAGCTATACTTTGGACCTCGTTGACCTAACTTGTTATTGTAATAACTGTTAAAGCGTCAGTATGAGAGTCATGCTTTGACTGAAATACATTCACTCATATTGAAGCCACAGTAAGTCACTTTTTAGATTAAACTAAAAGCATGTTTCATTTTTCATTTTGGTTATGTTTTTATTTCACTGAAAAACGTGCGTCCTCGCTCTGAGCGGACTTGCATCTCCAAAAACCCTAGCATGCTAACACGCACGTCCTGATTATCGGACAATAAAACACTTCCTAATAGATGCAGACAGCGCGCAGCAGACTTATTCTGACCTCAGGAGCTGCTTATACAACATATCTGTACTGGGGAAAGACAGATGTCGCTCAAATACTTGGAAAAAATCAGGTACAGGGCTTTTAAACTGTCCAACTGCAGTTAACAATATAAATGTTATGTCTATTGTCGTGCCATAATAATGACTGACTCTTTTAATCAGAATTCGCCATGTAGAAATCAGCTTTTGACATATAAGACCGCTGTAAATTGGCGTCATGCGAGCCAACCATACAATTAGGCTTCATCCGAGCATGTCTAATAACATTCTAATGATTTTTTTTTTTTCATTTTCATGTTGTCGTTTATTGTGGAATAAACCGGTAACCACAGTTCGCAGTATGTAAATGAGAATGTATGGCCTGTCTGCACCTAATAGCTGTTCTTGTACATGAGTGTAACAGTGGTATTTGTGGCTAATGAGGCTGACTGTGTGATCATAATATTATGTATGGCAGTAATGTGGCTCTCTGTGGAGAAAGCAGGAGGGATGTGTGAGTGAGTCAGACGCAAGTGCACTGGTTTATTATCATTACCAGAATATAATTACCGTTATTATATGGATTATGATAGATACACAATGACGACGTGGTTAAATCTAATTACTATTATCTATTTTCTGATTATGTTATATTCTGACCAGACCAATAAGATAATTAGCTAATACAAAAGCTGGACACTATTGACCGATTAACTGAATAAAGAACAAAAGTACCACAGCCCATGAATATTTAGCTTTTAACTAATTTATTTTTCACAGTTTGGCTTGAAAATGTGTCCAGATCTTAAGTCAGGTCTTGGTCAGGAGAACCCAAGGATCTATTAAAATACCTGGATAGGGTATTGCTGCTTAGAGCTGGATTAGTGGCCACTCATTGGTACTACAACGAAAAAATCCCTACTGCCCAGAAAGGATTTTTCTTATAGACCATAAACATTTTCCCCGCTCAAAATCCATCTGTTGTCTTAAAAAACGCTTTTTAATCATTAGCTTCAGCTGCACTATGTCCGCTCTAGCTAAACTCAAGCTCTGATTGGTTAGAGCGGTCACGAGGTACGACATGAACGAGCATGTGAGCGACGTGAACGAGCCCAACTGTCGTGAATGAGCCACAGGTTTAGAACATTGTTCAGAAGAGCCCTGGAAGCATAAACATTATAATTTATAATTTGTAGTTTATTTATTATTCCCTTGCCTCCTTCATGGCCGCTCCGCTCTCACTCATCGTGCAAAGTCTCATGGGTTTGTAGCTCAACTGCGCATGGTCCATGGGCAGGACGGGACCAGATGTACCTAGCCGCTAAAGGCTAAACTTGCGGCATTCGTCATTGAGCACGGCCCATTGACTTCAATGGGTGGCCATGTTTAGGCCCCGGGGCCTGGGAGTACCTAGCTGCTACATGCTAGATCAGAGATCAGAGCACCCAAATGTCCCTGTAGGGAGAACAAACTTGAAATAAATAGATATACATTCGCTTTATGTCCCATCTGCCATCATTTCATTACTATAATTAGATAAAAAACTATTTCAACTCCGGAAACAGAGAAGAAATGGTTTGACTGCACTGTTGTAGAAGACGATAAAGTCTATCAAAAGTTGTGCCGTTAAGAGACACAAAATGTTCTCTGACCAAATCTCACTCCTATTTCTCCTTGAGTAAGTTAAATATAGTTTCAAAATTGGTGCATTTGCTTTGACTTTTACAACTGCATACATCCAGGTTTGAAGGGGGTGAGACAATAAGAATCTGTTCTTCTTATTTTCTTATATGTGAGTGTGTGTGTGTGTGTGTGTGTGTGTGTATGGGTAGGTAAGTAATAAAACAGAAAAAGAAAACTAAAGAAATAAGGGAGGGAAAGGCATAAAAGGTTAGTGAGGTTCCTTTTCATTTCCTTTTTTTTTAATATTTCTCCTTCCTTCCCTCTCCTTCCATTGCCCCTTTGTTTCTTTGTTTGTTACATTGTCTTTCTAGTAATTGATTTTGCGCAGTAACCCAAACCATACCCCAAATTTAAGAAAACCACACAATTCCATACACATGTTTTTACAAATTTATTTTTCCGTTGCGTCTTCACCAGCAGCTCCGACACCTACAGTAAATCCCTCAAACATTTCCCCAAAACAAAAACGATTGTAATTCAAGGCCACAAAAGCAAGGAACCATAGCCCCATGAGCAAACGGAGGAAAAAAACTGTCGCTAACAGGATTGCAACACCAAAGTCAAAGCATGTCTTCCTAGTGTACACATCCAGACACCACGGACATCAGATGCCATGTTCTCCGGGCTGTGAGGGTTTAGAGAAAACAAAACTTACTAAATAAATAAAAGCGACAACAAAGGAACACTGCACGAGAGATGGTTTCAAATGGGACCGTAGTATGTTGGTGCATCTTATGAATGGAATGGTCTTTGATAGTGAAACTGGTTGGTATGTCTAGCTTGAGAGGGTAGCACACGTTGGTAAAAGAGCAAATCGCAGTTATGTTGTATTTTCATGTAATAAAAAGTTGTACATAATGCAAAACTGGTTTCTTGTGTTTTAAATATACCTCCTGTTAATTCAGTTGGGGTTTGAATTACACAGATACAGCTTATTTATGTTATGCAGAATGTTACAGTGATTGCTGATAAAGGCTCTGATGGTTCTTTTACATTGCAACGAATGTAGAGCAACATTAAACAAGCAAATTGTAGTTACAGTGCCAGATAAGTTCAACTAATCAACAAAATCCAAACATGTAAAAATGTTGAAAAAGCACATCGTTTTTTTAGCTTTTTACCCTACGTTCCGATGTTTAGGCAACATGTGTTCCTCATCGTCTGAATCCAAAATTTTGTAGTACTTTTTCTGTCAATTGAAATGCCCCGGTAAGAAAACCGTACCAACCCAATGCTGAACAAACTTTTTACACGTTTTACCCATTTACCATTGTCAGAATAAGCTTAAAATCAAAACACCCCAAAATTGGCATGTATCACAATGTCAATCAATATAATCTTTGCATAATTTCATTTAACTTTCATTACATGTATAAATCTATATTAGACCACGACACATTTCAATCAACATACATTTGCGTGACAGAATCCCAAAACGTCACCGTACATCTGATTATCAAGGCAGCTAAATGGGAGCTAGTGCCATTTGCGATTCCCTTGAGGCTCTTAAGTAGCGGAGATAGCAATAAAACAGCTATGCTAAGTTGTAGCATTTTCAGATTAGTTGCTTCAGGGCCTGTTCGGAAATTACTCTGATGACAAAATGTGTAAAAATGTGACAGTTTTTCTCCCTACTTTGATCCCTATTAAGCACATTCCTCTCATTTAATTCAATATTGCCAGAGGGAGATGGAATAATCATTTGTGATCCTTTGGGATACGTGTCTTTGGAAACCATAAATAGTCCTAACTTTCTTCTTTGCACTTTTTCAAAAGGATTTAAGATCTTCTGAGGTTTACGTGCGAGAAGTTAGCTTGGGGGGAGATGCGCTAACTCCCACATACAATCAAAAAGTCCCTGTTAAAATGCGCTAAGCTAATACATGGAAAGCTGCAAATGCTAGGCCCATTCATAACACTTCATAGCAGTAACGGTAAACCACAGTTGTAATAATTTGTGTTCTGTACATTGCAGCATAGTTAACTTTTTAAAGGGAACAATCAGAAATCCAACAATTTAAACCAAAATTGCCAAAATTGTAACCCAATACCAAAAAGTAATTAATGAAAATGACCATTGTACAATGACAAAGCTCTATTGATACTTTGCAGATAAAATCATCAACATTCCCTGGGGGTGTGATGCTAACCGGAGGCTCTGCTCTGTCTGAAGCTCTGTTACTCAAGTTATAATCTGAGGTTTGTTTTAACACAACCTGACCAGAAAGAACTGACTTAGAACAACAACAGGTGAGCTTAAACAAGTCCCTCTCAAATAACATTACAGTCACAAGTTAATTAGCATTAGCCAACTGTTTTTCAGTTACCTAAACCGGATCATGAACGTTTGATTTGCTCAAACTGTGTCGTTTCAATAAATTTTGTAGTTTTCAGACAATCTAAAATCTTCAGGTTGCATGATGTCACCGCAAAGTATCAATAGGTGAACTCTTATGAATTTAGAAATATTTTAATAATTAAAGCTCTTCTTCTTCAAGTTATTTGATTATATGTCGTTACACATTTGTTTAGTTTTTCGTTCTATATATGTGCACTTTGAAAACATGTCCCAGATTTTTTTTCTTTTGAAATTTTGAAATCCCACCATAAATATAATTTCAAAACCAACAGCTTGCCCAATGTACCCACATTGTACCAAATAAGGGAAGCTGTGTAGAATATATAGCCTCCACTGCCCATTGTAATAGCCATGTTTTTTATATTCATAATGCCAGCACAGGTCTCACTCAATAACAGAGTGACACAAGTAAAAGTGTGAAGGGCGACTAAGGGACAAAAATAATAACACAAGTGCTTCTCGTCCTCCCTCACCTCCTCCACTCATTTTAATGTAAAATAGTCCTCTAAAACAGCTGCTACAGACTCATGGAAACAGACGTGTGCCAAATTTTGAACAAGTAAGATGTGATGTGAAGAGAAAACTGTTACATTAACCACTCTTTCTTTTGGATATAGAAATCAATAGACAACCAGTGGAAATCGAATGTATAGTTTGTGTTGAAGACAGTTTGTCAATTTGAAAATGCACATTTATAAACTCATTTTTGCGGTAAAAAAACCCCAAAAAACATTGTTAACTTTGGGAATATATATGTATCTTCATGTAGATTTAGATTTGTGAATGAATGGACAGCCACAATGAGTGTATATTTTTGGTAACATTTAACACCACATAGATTATAGTAAAAGGCATATTAAGTGCTTTATCTGTTGCTTTCTGTCCATGGCCATATTTTCATATTCAGCCCTTAACTATTTCCGACCATAAAAACTTTTATTAGCGTTCTTTAGCATTATTAGCATTGTACATATATATTACATACATATTTTTAATGCTAACTAATAGCTGGATAACTACTAACTAGCATACAATTACCTCTCAGATAGTGATTAATATGTAGTCCCTAAACTTAATGTTCATCCATTGAAATTTGGTCTACTGGACTACACCAAAAATAACTCTAATTTATATGGCTGTCCAACCAGTTTCATTCACTTTGTTTTAATGTACAGCCAACTTTCATCTACTTACAATCTTTTATAATGCATCTCTTTAAATAATTTATACTTAGTCCAAATGTTTCACTGTGCAATAAAACAATTCAATATAAACTCATAACTCGTGTTGTATTTTTGGCACAAATCTATCTCCATACAGTTGTCGGCACCACATATTTACGCACATACATCCAAGACAGTTATGCTACCTTCAAATGTAAGGTCAGTGCAAATAAACCAAGTAACAGACTGAAAGCTACAGTAAACAGGAGCCCCAGAGCTGACCAGCAGCGGTTAAGTCACCTTAAGTACCCCAACCTCCTCATGACCACCCCACACACATCCTCTACCATCCTTATGTCTTTTCGGGGCATGTTACTCTTCCACGCGTTGATGTTAGCCGGCGAAATGTCTCCTTCGTACATCAAGTTGTACAGGTTCGTCGAAGTAGTGAACATGAGTTGATTCAGGGCAGCGGGGGACAGAGGCACCCCCAGGTAGGAATGAATAGTCTCTGCTGTTTCCTGGGGGTAGTTGACCAAGTCTTCGAACCTCACGTGGAGGTAAGAGTCTTGCGGGATCGTGCGGCTCACCCTTAGCACGGCCGTGGTGTGAGCTAGCCACAGGTGCGCGAGGATCATGACAGGGTTTGTCTCGGAACGGGCGAGTAACCTGCGGATTATTTTAAACTCCGGCGCCACAGCTGGGCACCCGTCCCTGACAGAATCCTCCTTGAATATCAAAGAAAGGTGTTGTGGGATGTTCTTGAGCGAATAAAGGCTAGGTTTACTGTTATATAGCATTAGATAAATCCACGCCCGGGGGTCTCTCACTAAATAGATTGTCCGCACAGAGGGTCCGACTACTTCCTGGATGAACGGAAGTTTGAGAGGCCAACTTCCACTGCGTAAATAGAGCACAATGCGGGCGCTTGGGTATTCCGCGACATGACGTCTCAAATCTCGAATATATTCCACATCCCTGTCTAAATTCGCTTTGAGTTTTCCCCTTAACTCTGACGCCACTTCTCGTCTCCTAAAACGTTTCTTTTTATCCCTTACAATATTGACACTTTTAATTCTTGGGATTCTGCTATCCTCCACTAGCTGAATATTTTGCAAGTGGAGTTTAATGCCATAGACTAGCGAGTGAAGCCAGCCTTGGATGATTTTAAAGCGCCCCTGAATAGCATCCAACCTCGACCACTCACAGTCATCCACCAGAGAGTCAAATTCGTACTCCGTCTCTGGGATGTCCAAGTGCTCCGTCGGAACACGAATGTAAACAAAGTCGGAATTGTTGTAAAAAAGATGTTTGAGAATCTCCGCGCCAGAACCGGGCAGAGCCGTGATGAGGACATTGGGGAGGGGCAGCCGCTGTTGCTCATACTGCCTGATTTGCTTGTTGACTTCGTTTTGCGGGTCCGTTCCTTTCCATTTGACCCCGCAAAGAAGCTTATCGCAGCTATTGGAAACAAATAACAACTCAGCTATCCATAGAAAGAGGACGCAGAGGAGGGCGTAGCGCATAAGTCTGCTGAAGCACACGTAAAACTTTCTCTGCAGGGTGAGAAATCCTACGGCTACGCACAGCACCACTCCGGCTATAACATTCACTGTAAACACAAAATCAAACAGCTGATTATCGCTGCTCATTTGCTTCGGAATGAGTTGCGTTCCAAGGCCGTATCTTGTCACTTGATACGAGTCTTCCACTTTACAATGCCCTCCAAATCCTAAATAACTCAACCTCGCGCCTATATCTTTGTAGTTAGTTGCTATAGAAACAATATTTTCAGTGTTATTGATCACAATGGAAAGTTTGACTCCGTTGTGGCTGTTGTCTACGAATCTACAGTTGGATACTTTGACATAGGGGCCGTGCATGACATAGGCTACCCTCGCGACAGTGTTTGTCATTGAAAAAGTGACATTGACATATTGGGTCCACCTCTTTTTAAACTCAGCTGCCTGCTCCGCCTCTTGTATTCTGGTATCTGGACTGTGACCCTGCGTGTCAAACCAGAACATTTTATAATGAGCATCCCACACATCCATCATGGCGCCGTTATACCTGTCCATGAATTTAAAGGGGACGTACTTGAAGTCAATGTCAAGGTTGTGGAAAAAAGCACTGAAGGAATTTATGGGGGAGTCCGGGAACTTTTCAACGTGGTCGACGACTAAAAGTGTCTGGGAGTTCAGCAGTACTAGTGCGCGGTAAACGCTTTTTAGTCTCATAGCAGCGGAGTAAGCGTTCACAGCCTCTCCACTTACAAACATTGTGTCGTGGTGAGAAGTGGCGACTACCACTTCTCCCCTAGTATCTCCGACCCCTTCGTCAGTCCATCGCAACCACTTGGCGCACTCCCCCAACTGCCCCTCCCATGGACTGTTGCACTGGCTAGTAGGAGATGGACCAAAAACCAAAACATTATTCAGATAGCTATATTTAGGGCCGTAAAGTGCTTCGGAAACAAAAACCTGTCCATTGGGTGCGAACGTGAACGAATTCTGGTCTGGGTGCTCGTGACCCGGGTTGAAACTATTCCAATCGTTCACCCAAGAGTAAGGCTTGTCGTGGACTATGTCGTAAACGGCACGGCCACCCAACTTGCCAGATTTAAAGGAGACAAAAGTGTTACCCTGTGAAATTGGCAGTCCTGCGCCGTAGGTCACTACACCCCAGTTTGAAAATATATGCATCCTCGGTCTTCCGTAGCCGTGTGGGGGCTGTGGCGGGAGATGTGGGTTGAACCAAATGAACTCTGTGTGAAGGGTGGCCCAGCGCTGCGCCGCGGAGGGTCCCATGGGTCCATCTTTTGGCCTGTGCTTTCTTATCTGTTGAGCCAGCCAATTCCCTGTGCCGTTTTTGATCACAAACGTATCTAGGAAAACAAGCTGGCTTTCGGGACCATAAAACCAGTTATAGTTGGAATCTGCTATGCCAACTGTTCGCTGGAAGCCGGGCAGCAGCGTGGCATAGTAAAACCAGAAGTGTGCCCGCAGCCAGTTGTTGGGAGTGTTGTCAATGTTGAAATGGCGCTGGGCTAAAAAGACGTACTGGGTGACAGACTTGGCTGTGTAGCTCCCGTAGGCCACTCCCTCGTCCAGGGAGCCATCTACGATGTGATTCAGCAGAAACATGGTCTTCTCCATGTAGTTGACAGACACTTGTTTCCACATCATCGATTCTGGGTCGTTGTGTGAGCCCACCACGATTGCACCTGGGAAGATAAGGATGGAGAATTTAACAAAGCATGAAAAGTAGAAAGTAAAAAATGTTGCTGCAAAATGTAGTTTTATAACTGATTCCGTACAAATACTCTTTAAAGGTGCACTATGTAACTTTTCTGGTGGATCGACCGCCACCTAACATTCTTCATATAGATGTTGTTGCTTTCCCTGGAATATTCCACAGTATGGCATTAATTTTACCTCCTGCTTGTTTGGTGGCCACCAGGCCAAATAACAGATTAGATCTATGGAGAGGGGGGCACTCTCATAGTAAGAATGCATCCTTTTCTAGCAATGAAACATCTGTAATGATATATGGAATATACACGTGCCATACTTTAGACCATTTCATCAATGCAATAACATTTCTATGGAGACAAACAGGTGGCGAACCCCCCACCTGAAAAGTTACATAGTGCACCTTTAAAACACTTTGGTTTAATCAGACTTTATTATTCTTTAGTCCAGCTTTAGACCTGGTAGTTAAGTTTTGGTTCCGTCCTGGTTTAGCCCTGGCTTAGTCCTCTTTTATTTCATTATTAACATATTATTTATGCCCAGTTTTTGCTTTAAACTTGGCTTTATCAATTTAGTCTGAATTTAGTCCTGGTTTAATCTTCTTAAGATCTGGTTAAGACCTGGATTACACCGCATTTAGCCTTTCTTTACATTATGCATTACATTTGCTATAAATACAGAGAAGACCCACTTATTACTATTATTCCTATAGTGTGCGCAATCATGATTATTTTTAGTCGACTGTAGCTGTAAGGAGTAGTGTTAGCAGTAGTGGAAAGAATAATATACACTACCTGGCCAAAATAAAAGTCACCTCCTCCTCAACTACGCAATGGGTAGGAGCTTTTCATTAAATAATCACTACACATTCAGCAACTTAAAGAAAGAGGACTTGATTATTCTGAATAACCAGGTTTTATTGATTCAGTGGTTCGAGGAGTCAAAGACATTCTTTCCACACATGCGTTTGCCACCACAGAGTCTAAACCCTTGTTGCCTAATTGGGAGCTCTCGCCTCTGTGCTTTAAAGGTGCACTATGGAACTTTTCTGGTAGGAGGTCCACTACCTGCTTGTCTCCATGAAGACTTTGGCTGAAATGTTCCACAGTATGGCATTAAACATATCTACTAGAGCAAGTTGCAGATGCAGATGAAGAGGTGGCCTTGCTCAATTTAAAAATCCAAATGTTTTTTCCAAGAAATTTTTGACATATGAAAACAATGAAATAAAAAAGCAATAAGTTCTTATGGAGACAAGCCACCAAAAAAGTTACATAGTGGACCTTTAACTCTAGGTGGTGAGTTTTTTTTACTGAGCAGCTTTTTACTAGCCCAGTAATACAGATTAGATATTTTTGGTTGTGAACTTGAATCTCAAAAAAATGGAAGATACTGTGAATTATGAGAAATTATTAAAGGCTACAAGGAAATTCTCAAACTTATATTTTCAGATATGAGTGGTAATATGATACAGTAACTCAATTACCTGTGAGTATAGCCAGCACATTGGTCGTCTGGTGGTTCTGAAGGTACTGCTTCCCCCACGCTCTGTGCTTGGACAGCTCGTACAGCTCCTCCGTCTCCGCCCGGATCTTTTTGAGGTAAATCTCTCGGCGACGCTCGTCCAGGAAAGCGTAAATAAAGTCGTAAGCGGTCGCAAACCCGGTGAGGGAGTGCGCGGCCGGGACCTCGTCGTTCGGCGCGCTGGTAACTTTCCAATCGGGATACGCCGCCATTCTGTCCATGAACTTGATAAGGAATTGCAGGGCGGAACTATCCTCCGGGCATAGCAAGCAATAGAGCGCCAGTGGTGGTAGATCATTGCCGTAATTCTCATTCCACTTGCTGGTAAATTCCTCGTGTTTCGCGGGAGGCATGTAGTACGGAATGTTGGACAGCATGGTCAGGACTGCCGCTCGGATTACTTTGAATATGTGGCTGTGGGTGGTCGCCGACTTCTGCCTCAAGTGCGGAACGTCCGCTTGGTTAAAGTACAGGTTCGGGTGGGAATCGGAGGAGTGAGTTTTCTCCGGCGCGGGTTTGGCAGGGAGGAAGTTGTCCGTCAAAATGTCCCGGTCGGTCGTGTTGAAGAAGACCCCAGAGAAACCGGAGGCCACAGTGAAATTGGGCAGAAAAAGTAGAAAATATATCAAGGTACCAACAGCCATGTTTGGATACTTCTTGTTGGTAATTTTACATAAAAACATCTTTGTAAGTCATTGCAATGTCCTGTAAAGAGCGATTAAAGTTGCAGTAGATAATAAATGGTGGAACATGGCAATTTTTGAAAAGTTGTTTAGTCCCTTTAAAGTTCAGTAATAAGCTATAATAGAGATATGTGCACTTGCACTGTTGTCAAAAATGTAGCACAAAACATGGAAAGGTTATGAAGCAAAACTAAAGCCCACGTTAGTCTTTGAGGGAAAAGAATGGCATCCAAGTTGCATCAACAGCTATAAAAAAGTAATACGAACTTGCAACAGTTCATGTCATATGCTTGGTTCAAGTTTCAAAACTAATGCAAGATTTCCACTTTAAATTGTTGCCTTAAAAGTCTCAAAACTGCAGCCAAAAGTAAAGTTTCAAGTTCCAAAACATGTGAGTTCATTGTCCCGTGCATTACTGTCTATTGAACGCAGCAAACTTCAGTGCCACCTTTGCTAGCAGTCCGCAAAGGCGTGAAAAAACAGCAGGACATCCACGCCAGTTGTGTTTTAAATCCACGCTCACGCGCCCTGTTGACGTTATAATCCTATGGCGTTACTCCTGTATTATGTGTCCTCTCCTTCTCTGCGCTCCTATCGATCCTCTTCTTACCCCCCAAAACAAAAGACATCCCCCGTACGCGCGCATCATTCAACCCCAGTCCGCGTCGGGTCCGATCACAGACGGCCACAAGCTCCGTAGGCAGCCCGGGGAGCACCGAACCCCAGCCGCCTCGTTCACGAACGTCTCCTCTGCAGCGAACATAGTCAGCGCTCGTCTCCTTATGTTATGCGCGCGCTATCACAAGACGGCACCTCTCCGGACGATTTCTCTCCTCCTCGCTTTCCTCTCTCGTCTGTCCCCCATAGCCCACCTACCGCGTCGCTTGTAGAGCAAAGAAACCAAACAGGGAAAGTTGTCGTCACTCCTCAAGTATCCACAGACCCCATTGTCTACAAAAAAAACAAAAACAAAAAAAAAACGCAGGTAAATCACGCGTATGTTCCGTAAAGGTGATGCGCAATGCTCGCGATTTGCACGTTTTTGTTTGTTTTTTTTATAGGTAGACGTTCCGGGGAGACGTACGGGATGCGATAGTAGTACGAGTGATCCACACGCGCACCTCGGTCGTGTCCTCTCTCCTCTCTCTCCTCTCAGAATGAATGTTCGGCTCGCAGCGGACGGAACGGGGAGACTGTGCGCGGTACGCACTGTAGAGGGAGCCGTGGTTGCGGGACGGCGACTCGGCTCGTTCGCGGAGAGGGAGAAGCGAGCGCGCGTGTGAGGCTGCTCGAGTTCTGCCTCATCACACTGTGTTTAACGCGACTCCAGGCTCACAGCGAAGGCGTATGGGAGATAATGAGGTGGAGATACAGTGATGTAATAACGCTGTCTGCTCGTGTACTGATGGTCCTCTCTACGTAATATTGCAGTCATGATTAGGTTAAAGTAATTACAGCTCTACATGTGGCCAAAATTAAACGGGCACTAGAACTAAATATTTGATGAAATAGGATCATGATAGGCTATTATTCATGAATATTATAGTCTATTGTGTGATTATCTACAGACATTAAATGAAGACCATAACGTTAAGTTGTCAGGGATGGAGGAGCCAGCAATAGGTGAGAAGAAATTAGTAGCTACAGCAAATACAGCACTTTTCTAAGAACAGTGGGCTTGTTGTATTTTTATCAGCACATTAATTGTGAATGAATTACAAATCGCAAATCACACTATGTGCAGTAAAAGTAATGTATTTTAGTAGTATTTTGATGTTGGTCCAAAGTAAAGGAGGCTGTAATTGCTCAGGTAGAAGTGCAGTCGCCTTATGACCAAAGAGTTGATGGTTCAATCCCAGATCTGACCTGTCTTGAAGACACTTCACCCACATTGCCTGTGTTAATGTGGTGTGTGGAGAGGTTGGTGGTGGTCAGAGGGGCTGTTGACACAGAATGGCATCCATGTCACCCCCAGAGCTGCTTTGGCCTCAGAAGTAGTAAAGTGAAAAATAATCTACGTACTGTTGCGCTTGGAGAAGCTTGTAAGTAACAATGTAAATTCAGGACATTAAAATGATTTGTAGTATTGCTGCAAGTAACAAGAGAATCAATTTGAATGCATTTTTACACAAAAGAACTTTAAACTTTAAGGAGGGGTATTTCATTTTCATGGGGTATTACTTGCTAACACATGACATATTTGGATCATCAACTCACCTTTTATTGTTTTGAAACTGTGATATAACACGTTTCAAGTTTCAGTTTCGTTTTTGATGCTATGAGTCCCCCATCCCTCTGCTCTCTCTTGCTCTTTGCTCACTCCCCGCTGTCACATTACAATCAGTGTGCATCCCGCTAATGAACGTACTGCAGATCACATCAGGTTTGTGACGTTGTAGTGTATTGTTTTGTATTATGCTTTTGTATATTTATGGAAAATTGCCATGCGGGAAAAGTACATGGGTGATGTAGGCTTATGGGCTGAGCTTTGGATAAAATAACCGTAAGGAGGGTTCGAATAGGGCCCGGGAGAGATCGCTAAATTACTGAAACACGCACGGTTGACATAAAAACGTCTTCAGGCATGTTTTTGATGAGGGAACAATGTTATAACATGGTAGAAAGCTCCACAAAAAGACAATTTAGCATAATATTACCTCTATAATAAGGGCATTTTTTTACCATCTACCCTCATATTTGTTCGAGTATACTTTTTATCTCTTAAGTCGCATCAGTGGCGATTTGGCCGGAGGCCCCAGATCTGTCACTCTGGTCACATCCTGAGTCAGTATTCTTTCCGGTCACAGATAAAGGATAAATGTATATATGTATAACAAGTACTTCAGTTCTGGTCCTGACCTGTGTGCGCCAAGGGAGTTCTGAGCCCCTCTTTGTGGGACGCTCCTGTATCGATTGTCCCCTTTTAACCTTTGAGCTTTTGTCCAAGTTCCCCTGGAGAGAGGCTAGTGCTTTTTCTATTTTTAACCATCTTATATCACATAGCAAACCGCAACTAACAATGCCATCCATTCTCCTAGATTGTGTAAAATGACTTTTCGAGGGGCACTATGTAACTTTTTATTTTCACCTCCATGGAGTTGCTATTGCTTTGGCAGGTAATATTTTGCTGTATGGCATTATATGTGTCTCCGTGGAAACGAGTTAAAGAAGCATACCTTGAGTTTGTTTCATTTACAGCATCTCCCAGGTTTGATTAGACCTTGTGATGTCATTAGGTAGAATTCAGCATCTGGTATTTGCAAGATTAATAATCAAATCAAAATAATATTCATGAATTGTAAGAATTAGGAAACCACAAAGACTAGAATTATTTAAGTAACATGCCGCATTTTCTGGACTATAAGTCGCACTTTTTTTCATACTTTGGCCGGGGGTGCGACTTATACTCAGATGCGATTTATCTGTGAAATATATGTTTTTTTTTCTTCATTATTATGTATTTTTTGGCTGGTGCGACTTATACTCCAGTGCAACTTATACTCCGGAAAATACGGTAATTTTCTCTTTAAAAACAAAACACCACATCTTTTGCTATATACAAAACAGCTAACCCTGTAGTTTAGACCTAGTTTAGACAGTTTAGTATATTTTGGACATTTTAAATCACAACACTCATGTAAAACAACTCAATAAAAGAAACAAGTCTGCTGAGTTCCAGGTTGGAAAATCGCTGAGCCCAATGGGAGATGACATCACAACAAAGAACTGCTGTGCCGGAGCACGCAGTCGGAACCTCCTATGCATAGCTGCAGAGCACGCTAGCAACGCAACAGGTTTTTTTTTAATTATCAGTCAAAGTGACTACGCGATGCCGCCGAATCTTACGTGTATCACTGGTTTAAAAGAAAAAGTTGGGGAAAAAAGTTAGAGAAAGAAGTAAGTACAGAGCAGTACTGGTGGCGGTGAAAACGGGAGTCGATCGGAGCAATGACGTGTTGAATACAAGAGAAAAAGATTACTCAAACATGCATGAATCACACAAAATACAACGTTGAGAGGGTAAATGGGAAGGGAAAACAATTATCACATGGTTAAAAGCTCTTAAAAGTCAATCTCGCATAAAAGGTCCGCTGTAATACTTACGCACATGTGTAAAATGTGATCTGAATCCCGCAATGAAAACAAATAGCAAATCTGTAAATCTACATCTAGCTGCTATTTTTTCCATAGACTTCACTGCAGACTCCCTTTAGTAATAGCGTGACATTTCTCTGTCTCTTGTACACTCCTCTCATTGATCAGCGGAATCGGAGCCATATTAGGTTTCTTCATGTGTGTTCTGGCCCTTGGAGATCGCCACTGCTGCTGTTGCATTTCTTTCTTTATTTTTTTTGCTTCCCGCCGAAGGAAAAGCACACGCTACAGGCACACAGTTGGCCTTATCAGGATCGCCGCGGGAGCCGTAGAGTGCAGTCTGCCTTGTGAGATGAAAAAGCTTCCATATGGAGAGGGAGAGATGCGCCACGAAGAGCGACTCCATTCAGACACCAATAGTAGGCTGGAAATTCAATCTGCACAGGGTTATTACTATGTGCTAAAAGGATAGGTTGATATTAAAACAAAAGGATCATTTATAAAGGAAGCAGTATATGTTTCATGGTGGGTTACTGGGCCAGTGTGTAAAAATGTGTGAAAAGAAGAAAATTTCAATTCTGTCAACTGGACAAAAGTTTAAGAGTGAAGACGTTTCTTCTCTTTGGCTCACTCAGCGAAAGAAAAGAACTGGTTTGAGAACGGACTTAAAGAGGCAATTTTTGTTAGGAAATGAACAGGAAAGGGGGGCTTAGACATCATTTATCTCCCATTTATAACCTAAAGGGGCCTAAATCAAAGCAAGGAAAACAATATTGCTAGCTAGTACGCTAATAAGTGTGAGAGCACAGGCACAGTTCAAACTTAGTATAGCTCAATAGACCCAGCCAACAAACAGAAACTGTAAACAAACAGGTGTGTTAGTTTCAGTGTAGTTAGCTCCTCCCTTCTGATAGAAACAGTTTAAGGCAGGGTCCACGAGGAATCTGACCAGAACTGAAGAAGCCGCTTGGATGAGCAGCGAAACGTCTTCACTCTAAAACTTTTGTCCAGTTGACAGAATTGAATTTTTCTTTTGCTATGGATCATACCTGGACGACTGAGGGATCACACAGACAAACATGTGTGAAGTTCATGTGGAAGGTTTTCAGTTTTTCTGGTTTGGTAGGACAGCACCTGTGGTAAATATTGATCATCAGTCCTTTATCAGTTTTATATCAGTTGAGTGGGGAAAAAAGTTGAGAAGAAAAGTAAAAATACAGGAAGTAATGGTGAGTTCTAAAATGAACATCAACAGTTCCATCCAAAATGCAGGGGCAATTTAAACACAATGAAGGCATTTTTGATCAAAGATTAACTTGATAAAATAAAGATCTTGTCATGTAGTTATTTGTATTAGTCAAATCATAACTATTGTGCCATTTGGATATGTTTGGCCCTTGTTAACATCATGGTTGCAATGGTTTGAAGCATTTTTGCTGCTTGCTTCATCTTGATTGGTAGTCCTTCTGACAGGTTGGGTCAGGAATGGGTAGTTTTCCAGAATATATCCCACATTATTGTCTGAATCATCATTCACAACTTCACAAAGTATAAAAGTACATACTTTGTTGATAAGATACAGGATGCACATGAAGTTATTGGCAGTTTTGAACTTCGCCCAAGGCTCACTGTATTGTTTTAAATCAATGTCTGTTTGGCATTTGAGGTTACACTGCTGTTTTATTTTATATTTTGATGTGTTTTCCTTGCCTTTCCTTATGTACAACCCCTTGTTCAAGTATGTTTTTTATAAAGTTGGGTTGTAGTTTCATTGTGTCCTTGGTTCTATTGTGAGCGCGTGCCTTTATTCGACACTCCATTCAAATATATCTTCTTGAATTGCTTGGGAAAGTTATAGCAAGTTCTTCAAAAGTTGGGCACATCAGCCAACTGCACACTTGTCCTTTGTTATCAGACTGTACATAGTGCCAGTAACAGAAGGAGTAGAGGTGGGTAGAGTAGTTGAAAAATCTACTCAAGTAGGAGTATTTTTACTTCAAAATGTTACACAAGAAGTACAAAGTAGTGATACAAGAAATTACCTGAAAAGAGTGAAAATGTATTGGGTAAACTACTCATGTAAGAATAATTTTAATTTTAAGATTAACTTTCTCGACGTAACATCTGACTTACAACTGTTTACCTCGTATCTAGGGACAGTCTTATTAAATTTAAAATCAAAATCCTACATACAGTTCCTTTAATGTAATTTTAAGAACAAAACATTAAATAATGCAAAAAAGTCTGGTATTTTCCAAGTATATACTGTTAAAAAAACCCAAAAAACACAAATGTTCACGTTAGCGTTTGTCTCTTACTCACAGTGGGAAGAGTAACCAAAACTTTTACTCAAGTAAGATTACTATTACATTACTCAAGTACAATTAAAAGCATGGTGTCTGAAAACTACTCCGAGAAGTAGCGAATGCAAGAAAGGAATGTACTTGAGTAAATGTAATGGAGTACCACCCACCTGCTCGCAGTTATAGTTTTCTCATATCTTGTCTGTCTATTGTGTTCGGTCGCTATAGCCC
The DNA here is from genome assembly GCA_000787095.1 of Periophthalmodon schlosseri. Lineage (NCBI taxonomy): Eukaryota > Metazoa > Chordata > Actinopteri > Gobiiformes > Gobiidae > Periophthalmodon > Periophthalmodon schlosseri. The sequence goes on along the minus strand of KN486239.1, from coordinate 21,823 downwards.
TGAGCCTGATCTGTATTTGCTGCTTTTGCCTCAGACAGATCAATACCACTGCTATTTGTTGGCCTTACAAACATGATTGAAAGATGAAAACGCTAAGTCTCTCCCCATGTCTTTCGAAAATCGCCTCCAACCCATTCCAAGTTTTAAAAATGGAACGGGATCACCGCTTTGACTATACGACCAAACTCAATAGTCAACATTGTCCATTGCGGAGAATGCGTGTTGGAATGACTCATGTGTTATTGGCAGCTAATTGCAAATGCAGGCTTGTAATTCTTTGGATTTGCCTCACTCGCAGACAGATTGACTGGGTCGAAATCCAAAACTAAATGCGTGATTCATGGGAGCTCTGTGCCGCGATGCCAAAGCAAATTAGCGCAGTCATTTTGTAGCCTTTTGTCATGTGTTTGTGAATTAATCTGGGGGCGTAAGCTTCTTGTGTACAACCGGTCCACACCATTATAAGCAGGGAAGGACTTGGGCGGGCGAGACTTAAAGTTTGATTAAGCCCACTCGGCCGGATTCAAATGCAACTTTTGATAACTTTTCTTGAGTTGGAGAGAACATTTATTGTGGTCATTTGTTCTATTTTCTTTAAAGATGGTAATTAAAGATGTACTTCGGAACTTTTCTGTGGTAAGGGTCCATCACCTGTCGAGCTTTGGGTGATGGCCAAAAGGACAAAATTGAGGATTAGTGTTGTCCCAATAACAAAATTTCAAACTTGATTTTTATACTGAGGAATTGGTTCGATACTGAATTCAGAGTTTGATACCACAATGATAATAATAAGGCCCTTTTTAGACAGTAGAATGTAATTTTCAGCACAAAATATTAATTGCCATGTGGTCTCATATTACTTTTGAAGCTAGTATAGTAGTATAAGACTGATTGTCCTGTTTAAGTAATATTTTTTGTATTGGTACTTCAAATGAATATCTAGTTTCTACACTAGTTTTGGTATCGATTAGTATCTGATTTTCAATACTTCTGACAACTCTATTGCAGATTAAAGCTGCCAAAATGAGTTTCCTTCATAGGGTGGCTGGTCGCACCCTTAGAGACTGGGTGAGGAGCTCAGTGACTGTAGGAGCTCGGAGTAGAGCCGCTGCTCCTCCACGTGTAGAGGAGCCACCTGAGGTGGTTCGGGCATCTGGCATGTCCCACAGGGAGGAGACCCCAGGGTAGACCCAGGACATGCTGGATGTCTTTCAGCCTGCCTGGGAACACTTCTGGATCGCCTCAGAAGAGCTGGAAGAAGTGTCTGGAGAGGGAAGTCTGGACCTTATATGGCTGCCTCTGTGACTTGTTTTTTTTTTTTCTTTTCTTGTTTTTGGGGATAAATATTATCTTTCATTTTCGTTTATTCATTGCATTCTGTCTTTCTCTGTTTATAATAATGGGTGAAATCAGGTTATCCAAACAAATTTGGGCTGTGTACACACAGTTAGTCAGGCTCAATGGGATTTACAGCCACTCATCCATGCAAAGAAAACATAAATAAACTTCTACTTTCTTTCTTTTGTTCCCTTTTTAAACAAGAGTCGCTCCAGGTACAGGTCATACACAAGTCAAGGAAGATGAAGTGTTTTGCCAAAGGACACAACAGCAATGCACACAACAGCTGGTAGTAACCCTCTAACTTACTTTGTGACGGGGAAAACTCCACTTTCTTTTGTTCCCTTTTTAAACAAGAGTCGCTCCAGGAACAGGTCATACACAAGTCAAGGAAGAAGTGTTTTGCCAAAGGACACAACAGCTGGTAGTAACCCTCTAACTTACTTGTTTGTGACGGGTGAAAACTCCATTACTGCACCAGGGCCGTCCTATCTGTTTTACTTTATTTTCTGGCCTATTCACTGTCGCCAGTGTTATTTTGACTTTCCCCTTATCAATCGCCTCAAATATCTTATCCACTGGTGTTGTCACGACAGGCTACTATAAATACAAACACAATTTCGATCCCTGTGATAAAAGGCTTGATACTCTACACTGATTTCAATACCACAATAATGAACAATACTGTCATCTTCACACACTGGTTGTTTCTATGAAATTACCATGTGGTTCTCATTCTAGTTCTGATATAAATCAAGATCAGATTTTTTTCTGCATAAAACTATTCACAAAAATTAAAATGTGTCACATTGTATAATTTGTTCAGTATTGATACCTAATCAAATGAGTATCTAGTTACAATACAAGTTTCAAGCTCCACCGTGTAACTTTCCACCTAAGATCAAAGCATGTTTTTTTACTGCACTGAAAAACTTGTGTCTTTACTGTGAGTGGGCTTGCATCTCCACAAACCTGACTCTTATTTGGCCTGGAGGAGTCTCTATGAAAATGGTGTTCCTGATACTATTCCTCTGTATGGCTTAAAACTAATTTACCTCCATGGAGAATGTTCCAAAGTATGGCTTTATCTTTCTATTTCCAGTGGAAGCAATCAGGTCCATCCAGGACGTTGCACTGTGCTGTTAGTACCAATTCACATCTTGGATTACACTTTTTGATCATTCAATTCAATCAGTTTATTTTTTGTAAAGCCCAAAATTACAACAGCAGTCGCCTCGCAAGGCTTAACAATATCGTTGATTTAACCAGCAGAAAGTTAGAAAAATCAAACAGTGAAACAGTTATTGGTCAATAGCAGAGAAGTGAATTAACCAAAACGCCCAACAATATATCTACAATTCAAGCAGTAGGGCAGTCGTTTAGTGATGTGACATTTGTGAACGAGTCGGCTCTTTTGAACGATTCCTTAATGTGAACGTTTGGAACCGGATCTCATTTTTGTCTGTTTTTATGCATTTTTATCCCAATTAACGCTGAACCAACACAAGAATCAGCACAGAAGCGGAGCAGGCAACACAAGTGAGAGATTTGTCCACAAAAAAACACATATAAAACACATAATAAGTTACTTTTTAAAATATTATTATCATCGTAGTTCGTATCGTATTTAGATTCTGCCTAATGCCAAAGGGTAAACACACTCCCACTCTCAGCTTGAACCATTTTAAACACATCCGAGCCTTGGTCATCTCTCTGTGATTAGTTTGTAGATAAAATAAGTTCTCACATTGGCTCCTGTCATATAAATAAATTGTAAAACAGTCTTTTGAACGGCTCTTAGACATGAACAGATCCAAAAGATTTGGATCCCATAAAAAGCCAAAAGTCCCATCACTACAGTCGTTTAATCTCAGCTTCAAAAGATAGCACTATTTTACCAGTAAACTTCTTAGCCGGGTGCCACTGCCAAACGAAAGTGCATGGTTTATTTATGCGAACACTCTGCTTCTCGCGCTCTCCAGACTCTGACTTCCATTAATTGTCCATCTGTTCCACCTCAACATGTCTCAGCAGAGCACCTTCGACTAACTCCTTCTCCGTTTAGTCTCCTCCGCGCGTTGAAAATATGGCATCTCGCTCCTGCAAATGTGCTCAGGTTTGGGAAATAGACGAACGCAAGCTGTGGGAATTCTCAACAATTTGCTCCAACTTGGCCGAACTTCTGAAAGCGACTGCCAGTGGATTCCGCCTGTCGCGTTGGTATTGGAGACAGCAGGGTTGCGTTAGCATTTCAATTAGGAACAAATGATACAATGATGGACCGATAGAAATGAGACGAGGCTTGTACTGAAGTTGTTGGAAAATGGGTGACAAGTTTTCATTGGTGTTGGCTGCCTGACTGATTCATCAAAAAAATCTTGTTGGAATGGAATAGTTGTGTATTTAAAAGTTGCTATTATCTGATGTGTCTAGTATCACTTATAGCTCCCATATTACAATATTTTCTGATCTGTTATAATTTTGTTTCCTCATCAAAAACGTACCTGGAGTTTTGTTTCATTCACACATGTTTAACACACACCACAAACTCTCAAACGGAAACGCTCTGTTCCACCTTGTGATGTCATGTGGCAAAACAGGAAGTGCTCCACTGTGTTTTTAAACTTCATACACCTTCACTAGAATCATTTGGATGATTTCAGCCCTGGAATTGCCAATCTCTACTGAACTTGAACTACAACTTTATGACAACACAAGGTGGAATGGAGCATTTTGAGCTTTGGAGATTACTCAAACATGTGTGAATGAAACAAAACACAACTCCTGGTATGTTTTTGATGAGGAAACACCATTCTAACATGGCTAAAAGCTCACAGGAGTTCTGTGTAATATAGGACCTTTAAAATAATAAGTATTTAAAAAGTCTTCTTATCTGGTTTTTTTTTTAGGAGTAGCAAGTTAGCTTCTATTAGCATATTGTCATTCACGTATCTCCCTATAACATGCATTATTTACAGTATTTTAAAATTTTTTGACAAATTCACGTGATTGTGTGGGAAAAGCAAAAGTACTTCAGTGTTGAGTTCCTAGGTCTTAGAAGGACTGTAAGGAGATGTAAAGCAGTTCAAATGAGGCTTATGTGGCTTAAAAGAGTAGCTGCTATACAGGTGGATTAGCCAATCAGAGACACACATGGTCCATCCATATCAGACAAAATGAAGGGAATAAAATATCACAGGGGACTACAAAACATGGCGGATTTCTGCAGAATTAATGAGCAAATCACTAAAATCTGTTAATCTGAGGTGAGATAAATTTGATATTATTTGTAAATCATAAGTGACCAATGAGCTCAACATGTGTCACTGAAAAAAAGCAAATCTGACCTCATATTCATGTTTGTTTGGGCTTCGGTTTTAATCTATATAAAAAATACAGAGAGATATCATTCTGGATTTACCAGGCGAGTAAATAGTTGGTATTTAGAAACAAGGAGGAGCACTTCCTGGATTACCACCTAATGGCATCATAAGGTGAAATCAGAAGCTCTGAGCTCTCAACAGGGAAATGGACTAAATATACAAGAACAATAATCATGTCTAGGACCGTTTGTGATGATGATGATGGTTAATCTGCTTGAAAGTCATTCAAGTGTAGCATTAGTTAGCGTATCTCTCTGTAAGAACTTTCACTAACTGGCCCTTACTCACCAACCATCTCCTTATATGAAGACGCACAAACAGAAGAACTATATTTCACTTCATTTTCTGAACTGCTCGGCCACCCCAGTGCGTCTGTGATTGACAGGTGCCATCCCTCACTGTTTGTGCCTTCCGTTTGAAGCTTTGCAAATGGCGTCTCCGGCTCCTTTGGGAAGTTAAACAAACCTGCGGCTATAGTATACATATTGAAAGGGGCTGGGGGCAGACTTGTGGTGAGTGCCCTTATTAAAAATCTGCCATGCTGGGAGCAGAGAGCGGTGCCCATGAAATAAGTCTACTCCTCTCTCAGTGCCTGGCGAGAATACCGATTCCCCAAGAGCGCGCGCTGTCCCAGTGGGTCCGCAGCTCGGCCCCGTGGGTAAAAATTTTCACAGAAATGTCTCCAACGTGGTGTCTGAAGTCGCAAAGGGAACCGGCCCGTCCGTCAAACCAGTTTCTTCAAAGCAGTCGATAAAACGGTTATGGTTCTCCCGGTGAGGAGTGAATTATAAATGCAGAAATTAATGAGGGGTCTAAGGGCGTCTTTTCATTATAAGGATCGTCAAAGTTTATTTAGTGGCTTGCAGAGCTCGTAATGTGCCACTTAAGTGATGAGTGTGGTGATAAAAAGAGTAAACAACTACAGGCTAATGTCCACTGATGCACCTTCCAGTTAACTGCTTCATTAACAGTGGGAGCTGCTATATTAAAGAGGGGGTATTACACTTGGGGGGATGGCTAACGCGTTACATATTTATATCACCATGTTACCTTTTATTGTTTTGAAACTGCTATTTTCGCCAAAAACAATGTGTTAAAATGCTCAATAAGTTCCCTTTGCTCCCCACGCTAAGTCGCTCCCCCTTCAGAGCGCTACCACAACACAATCCGCGTGCATTTCGCTAATGAAACTACTGCACATCGCATCAGGTTTGTGAAGTTGTTGTGTATTGTTTTGTATCATGCTTTTGTATTTTAACGGAAGTGTCGTGTGGGAGCATGGGTGACGTAGGCGCGTGGGCTGAGCACTGGACAGAATCGTACTGCTAACCGTAAGGAAGGTTCGAATAGGGCCCTGTGAGAGATCGCTAGATTACTCAAACATGCATGTATGACCTATAAAACCTCTTCAGGCATGTTTTTGATGAGGGAACAATGTTATAATAAGGTAGAAAGCTCCATAAAGTCGTTTTTGCATATCACCCCCTCTAAGATGATTAGATGTTATATATAGTGACTTGAACTTCTCCTCTCATACATTTCCATCACCCCATGAGGTCTGTAATAGATAGCATCTCAAACCATGCTGAGTTCGAGAGAGCAAAGACTTAAGTCATTAGTTGCATCAGAAAAGAACCTGTAGATTCTTATACTGTATAATTGGTTAACATACAATAATTACTATAATACTAACATATCCAACATCGCCACCCCAGGAATTGCACCTGGAGAGTGAAAATTACTTTAGGTTCCATTGTTTTTAGTTTATCTTCATTTAGGTTAATTTGTATAAATAACCAGTTTCTTTCTTGTAGTCACTTAAAAAGGTAACAGATCATTTTCTTTCTATTGGCGCAACACAGAGTGAAGACACATAATCATTTCATTCAAATGTCCACGTGGTTTTATTTTTAAAGGCAGTTGTTCTGAAAATAATAAAAGTAAGCTGCATATTGTACCTGACAATGGAGCGGGGGTGGAAAACAGACTGGAAACTACCTAAACAGCAGCTCTAGCGTGAGGAGCGTAACACAGCTACCCCGGAAGTGCTGGAGGTCAAAGGTCAGGGAAACAATACTGACGTGCTAATATGGCGCGCGCTCTAGTGCCACCGATTGGCCTGACCGATTGAAAATGTCCAAACTGTATAATGCCACATAGTCTATAAATATTGTGCCTCTCAGGGGGAACTCTGTTATAGTATTAGATAACCAGTGTCAAATTCTATACAAGTTGAGTCTGGTAGAAAAGCTGTAATTTTAAACGTGGTAAAAGCGAATATATTTTCAGGGTTGAGCATCAAAAGGATGCTAGAAATATTCTGGTTATTTTTTTACCTTTTGCATTTAAAGTACCAATTTTTTCCAATCCTCAAACAGTGGAATAAGTCGAATAAAGTTAAATTAGTTAGCTACTCCCACTCTCTCTTTTTTTTTTTTTAGTTTTCCAACATTTTAGTGCATCCTACTTCTTTATGTGCATAAATCTGTATATATGTTTTACAACTTCTATATAAAGGTGAGTTTAGCGTTACAGCCACACCAACGCATTCCAGCACATTCTTCACCATAATAATAGTTGTAAAAATGGTACTTCTTTTGTCGCAGATTGACAAGAAGTTACACATACTTCCATGTTCACGATTGACAAAACTGGTTCTTAATTTGATACAGAATTCACTGAGGATTGATTACTTTCACTGCTGCTTTTATAATAGTTCTCTAGTGGCCAAAATGACTTTGCTCTAGACTTTACTCTAGATGCCCCAGTGTCATTGAGGGATGGGTCAAATGCAGAGGACAAATTTCCCTACGGGGACAATAAAATGTACCTTAACCTAACCTTGACCTCCTCCAAGAGACACAATTTAGGATGGCAGTTTCATATTTTGGTCATGTTCTCCATATAATAGAGCACATAGTAAGTTTTTATTTAATATATTATAACATTTTGCCCCAAATGTCACTTTTGACCTTTGGATTTTCAGTCTTCAAGTTTTATATTCATATAAAGATTGATAAGCATGCTTCCCCTTGGGCATTCTAGGCAGTTATTGGAATACTAACCAAATGTTTTAAAAGTTCATCCTGACAGTTTTATCAATATTGGGTGTGTGAGTTGAGTTTCTATCAGTACTGCATGATCTTGTTGCATTTTGAAGAAGAAAAATAAATTCGATCTATGTAATTGGCATTTTAATGTGGAAAATGTTTCAAGAACCCATTATGTAAAATTGGTCTCATGGGCTTTTAATCACTTTATATTGGTGTCCCTCATTGAAAACATACTTTCCATACTTTTATTAACCCATTAATCCAGACTCGTCTTCTCTGACCACTCGAAAATGCTCTGACACACAGTTTTGTTGCGTCATAGGTAAAAATCCAGACTTCCCCTATGCGGTTTTTAGTTTTTTTTCAGTCTGCGGTTACACTGGATACATGGCTCTATTAGCGTAGCATTCAAGGGAGATAAGGACTTCATTTGTTTATTTTCTGATTGTTTAGTCCCGTTACTGACTGCAAATGCCTCATGGGAAACGGCGGTGAAGTTTATGTATATTTTCCATATGCAGACATTATTTTAAGTTAGAAAATACTAATCCAAAGGCGACCAAAAGCATGTTTAAGAGAGAAGTAAAGTCACAAGAATACATCATATATGTTGAAAAACCTTGTGGAGGTGGAAAGTCACCTGCATGATTCTATGGAAATAGAAAGTTAAAACCATACTTAAGAACATTCTCAATGGAGTTAGATAAGTTTTAGGCCATAATGTAGAATATTATTTTATATTATTGGCAAAAACGTTACATACTTTGGTTTTAAACTGACCTCAAAAAGACTGGAGATAATCCTTTCCTTGCTTCTCAACCTGTTGATGTCCAACTCTTTCATCATATGCTTCTGCCTTTGACTTTCATCTTTTGCAGAATACATTTGATTTTTTACAAATACAAGTGTTACATGGATTTAAATGTGAACTCTAACTGTGTTTTTACATTTCAAATTTGTGTAATTTAATAATGAGCAGGTTGGTCCAAGAATTTACTCAAGTAAGAGTAAAAAAGTATTTGGGGAAAACTACCTCACAATTATATTCAAATCATTTCATACTGCCAACATAAAGCTTTTGTCGCTTGCAGACTTACTCCCAGTGGGAAGAGTAATCAAAGCTTTTACTCGAGTAAGAGTTGCTTTACTGTTGCTTTAATAGAAATATTACTCAAGTAGAAGTCAAAGAATTCTGTTGGAAAAGTACTCAGAAAAGTACAATTTCTTTAAAAAGTTACTCAAGTAAATCTACCTGAGTACTACCCACCTGTGGCAGCTGACTTACCCCTGTTCCAAAAAAAACAAAACAAAAAAACATATTACTACTACTGGCAAGTATGAGCGTCGCTGATACAGTGGCTTGAGAGAAATCGTAGATACCCAAATGCTATCCATGTGTGTTAGAGATTTTTTGTTGAATAACTAAATTTCAAAACTAGTCTAGCAAAAGAATAGAGTAGTCAACTTGAATTTGCAATTGTGATTTATAGTGAGAAATTGTGAAAAATTGAGAAAAATTAAGCAAAAAAAGGAACCGCTTGTGTCCTGCTGTAATTTTCAGCCCTTTCAACTGTACACGCTCATGTATTTTGCAAATGTTATTTCCAATTGCATTAATGGGAATCTAATTCGCACTCACTATGCACGATCTGTATTCAACTGTTACAACCACTTGAACAGTAGTATGAATATTAATGCAGAATGTGTCACTAAAGGTTATACATAAATTACATGTGTTTTGACTTTGGCACAAATTTTTACATAAATTTAATCTCTTGAGTTTGTGGAATATGTATAAATATATTAGTGCCACCTCTTGTTTTGCTTGTGTTATTTATGTCCCTGGTAAATTCTAGTTCAATAATCTGTTATTGTTTTGAGGTGTCCAAAAAAGAGCATTAGACTGGAATACTGATCAAACAACTACGCAAAATGCCACTAAATGAATCGTACTGTCCTTATGCATTAGCAAGTCACAGATATCAGGGTAATACAAGTACAAATGTATTTCAAAGTGAGGACGGAGGAATACAATGGATATTCAAATGTCCATGTTCAAGACTCTGGTGAAGAGGAAGAGATGGAGAGGGTGAGGAGGCTGATGGTTCAACTGCTGCAGACAAGATAAAGCAGAGAGCATTATGGAGGTGTATTTTGAACGATTGGAGAGGCAATCAGTCGTAAGGCGTAGGTTGGAAGTGGACAAATGGAATGAATGGAAAAAAAATAATTATTTTAGGTTGAAATAAAGGTGCACTGCTGATGGAGAGTTTGACACCTGCCTGTCTCCATGGAGATGTTAATGCCTTACCTGCAATGTTCCACTGTGGGGAACTTAAGCATACATGTTTCCATGGAGACAAGCAGGCGATGCCACTAGACCAAGTTAAAGGTCAGAATAAATTTTTTTTCCAAGAAATTTTGTTTGTACAAACAAAAGTGCCTGTAGTAAGTATTAGTAAGGAGTTGTGTGTTATGGGTAAAGTGGTCCGATCCACTGACCCACGGGGTTGGTGGTATGATTCCAGCTCCCACAGATGAATACTGTTGTTGTGTCCTTGGGCAAGTGCTTTGAGTGCCTTGTAGAAAAGCGCTATATAAATGGAACCATTTAACATTGAACTCACAGCACAGAGTCACTCTGCTGCGTGTTGTGATGTCCACAAAGTGCATTAAAATTGCAGAATGCATGGCTCAAAGTTGTTTAATGCGCTTCTACCATGGCTACAAACTGAAATGCCATTGGAATAGCCATTGGAATTCGCACTGACCATGGTAAAAGTAGAATAATAAGTGCAGGAAAGATGAATGTAATGCCATACTGTACAACATTCCAGACAAAGCATCAACATTTCAATACAAAACAAGCACCAACAAAAAGTTACACAATGCATCTTTAAATTTAAAGCCTGCTTACGATAAAAAGAAACCATGCATTTTTACTTACCTTCCCCTCTCCATAACTGGATTCTAAAATGTATTATACACACAATAAAAACCTGCAATAAGAAATAGCATTAATGTTATTGTTAGTCCTACATAAATAGAGATGTTAGAATGCCGCACTCAGGCTGCACTCTGCACACAGCTGTTGGGTGCGCAGTGACTGATCATGCATGCGCACATGTTTCAATAAACACAGCTCTCAGATCAATAGGTCAGCTCACTGCTCTCTGTCTAAATGTCACAGTCATTACTATGGAGCAGACATTCTCAGGGCCGTCCTCATGAAAGGCCTTTTCGCAGCGCAGTCAATAAAGAGATTATGCTATTGTGGTATGTTTATTTATAATGTGTGGTTTATGCAGAGAATAAACCGCAAGTTCACATTTATATCCACATTCAGTTAATTTAACACACTTACTGACATGTACTGTTGTCTTTTTACTAGATAAATCCAGACTGAAACCCTCTGTATAGGATTTACAGTCTCAGATAGAGGCGTCCAATCATGAACAAGTTCATTGGTCAAATAGCATCGAGTAGAAAATCAAACTTCTTTCACCTCAGATAAACAGTATTTTGTGTTTTTTTTTTTATACTTTCTTTTATACACGCAGGGAGACATGTTTATTTGGATGTGGACAAACCATGCATTGCTCTGACTGAACTTTGTAAGGCCCAGACTACGTTAGTTTAGTCTAGACATTAGACGTTTAAGTGTTGTATCAGCAGCTCAGTTGGTAGAGTGTGTGTCCACTGATCCAAAAGTGGGCGGTTCGAATCCTGCTCTCATTAGTTGGCGGTGTGATTCCAGCTCCCACAGATGAATGCTGTCGTTGTGTCCTTGTGCAAGACACGTAACCCCCCTCACTCGCAGTGTCTGCTGCTGGTGTATGAATGTGTGTGCGAATGGGTGAGTGGTTCCTTGATGTAAAAGCGCTTTGAGTGCCTTGAAGGTGGAAAAGTGTTATATAAAAATGTGACCATGACCTTATTCAAAATCCCCCAAAAAATGTTGTTTTCGGCATTTCATTCTCAGTTATCTCAGCTAGTTCCTCCAACCATTCCACTGACACTAAAGGTGGGTTGAAGTCTTGCCCAAAGGTATGACAACATTTTATTTTGCGATAACAAAGTTGGTAGATCAATTCTTGTTATGACAATGAGTTGCTGCAACCCAAGTATATTGTTCATTGGTGTCTTAAATTATCATCTCAACTTGATGTCCAGCCAATCAACCAAGATCATTGCATGGAAGTACAATTTGGCAACATAAATGGACAATTAATTAGACAAAATCTATTCAAATTGGTGTTATAGTTTTTTGGGTTTTTTTATGACCTTCAAATTTAAAATGACTCCAACTCCCAGATATTTAAATTTCTCAATTTCTGTTTTCAAATGATTTAAAGAAGATAAATATATGCATTTATAAATGCTTAAAACACTTTGAATGATTAGGATGCTCGGAAGTAAGGAATAACTGGGATGAAATCAGTAACCTTCAAGTTTCGCATAATCTTAATCTTTGCCCATTTTGTATATTGTTGAATACTCTGAAAACTACTTGGATCCACTGAAACCAAATAGAATTTTACAACATGGAAGACACAGCTCATAAAACTGCAAACTATGGAAAAATACGCCTTCATAAAATGCGAATTTGACAGTTGGGACAAACAGATAAATATGTGTACGCTGTCTCGGAGCAATAGTGAGGATTAATGCATGTTGTGTTGCTCCCATGAAACATTTACAAAGCTGATGATACACTACTATACCTGTTCGCTCCTCTGAGGTCCTTGGTACAAGTTTTCAAACTCACCATGAATATTTCAACATACTAATTCCGCTAGCCCGA